>JAQFYE010001527.1:0-22483 GCA_034694305.1 Protaphorura glebata | reverse complement strand
GTCAATGTAAAGTTTTGACCAAACTTTCGCCGTTCCTCCGACAACGCAAAAGTTTGGTCAAAACGGTCGTCTCTGCGTCTTAAAAATATTTTTAAGTCACGCAGACTGGTTCAAAAGTGAAAGTAAGATGAACAAGTAAGTACAAATGAATTTTGCAATTGTGCCTGACACCTAAATAATTTTCATAAGGTCCAAGGCAGACTGAAGTCAAAAATTTTAAATTCTCTGATTGGAAACCGATACTTTTGGCAGAAATCCAAAAAGAATGTGCCCCTACTGAGATTTGAACTCAGGACCCCTGGTTTACAAGACCAGTGCTCTAACCACTGAGCTATAGAGGCTTCCAGATGAATCGACTAGTCCATTTTCCTCTGGCAAACGTACAGGCACAAAACCATCCAGAAAAATTTGTGTAACATTGGAGTGCGGGTGAAGTGGACGTAAAATAAATACACTGCATGGCACGGCATACGGCAATGAATTATACCTCGCACTGCACTTGAGTCGACAAAAATGCACTTACGAGTTTACGATTAGTTAATTGTTTCTAATGCGGTCAAAAGATTCAGATTTCGCTGTTAACAATATTCGGACCTGGGCTTGCGAATTAAATTCACAAAAAATTGTACACTTTTCACTTCATCCTCTCAATTTTATCATCTTTTGGAATTATTGGCCAAATAAATGATTTTGACCACCACCACACTGCACTGTCCTAAATTGAAATCTTGCATTCTACAATACCGCCGTTAGATTAAAATAACACCGGATACCCTTCCCTTGTGAAAAATAAAGATACAGTACTGCACTTCATTTTTTAAACGGTAAACAATTATGCGCTTTCTCTGGGACACCCTGTATGTATGAGTATTTTCATGTGAAAACTTTTGTCAATTATTGCTTTTCATCAACAATACTAAAAGATTTCAAATATTTGGTACTTACTACTTTTTATTGCATTATGCGCATTTCCTTCCGTGAAAAAATAAACACACAACCGCTGTTTACCAAATATGGGTTAACTTTCCAATTAATTACTATAATTGGATCACAATTTTTTACATTCTTCCAACGGAGATGTCCCATATTACCATTGGTATTCAGTAACTGCAATGATCCTATTTTATGGGCCAATCCTTAATTCCTTCTGAGACTATGGTAATACGGCAAGATTTTGAAAACAACCGACAACCTTCTGTTAGAAAATAAGAGTGCATTTGGAATTGAATTTGTAAGCATGTTGAATTTTTTTGATTGACAATCTAGTGATTGGATAAAGAAAGAGACAATTAGTTATGTGCAGCAAATATTAGCACTACGCGTTCATGCGACAGCGTGAATTTTGATTGAAAACGGTACTAGATTTTATTAAGTATCTGAAAATCCCCATAATGTCGGTTTTAATATCAAACAAAAACAACATAACGTTCGGACAGGCCTTCCAACAATTAAAGAGAAGAGATATAACTATAGAAAGTGTTTTTTTAACAGGAGTGAGAAGTATGGGAAAACCATGACAAAATTTAACTAATTTGATGTGAACGATTTGAATGACATCATCGGTATCGCGTTATCTTTGTCTGAAATGGAAGACATTTCACCCATTTTGTAAAAATATTTCTATAACGTGTATGATAGGCATAATACGATAATTCTACAAAGCACAGTAGTAAGCCAAAAGCTCAGATTCAGAATGATCGTAAATCTTCATATTAAATTCAATTCTGTTGTGAGTCGAGTCCAAATAAATTTTACTGATGAACGCTGACTCGCTGACATTTGCTAATAATGAGGCATTTCATAGAATATGACTGCCTAATTTTAATGTCAAATCCAATCTAACCAGAATACAGATATGTAATACAGGGATGTTAAATATAAACTAACATGCACGAATATTATTATATCATCAATTATCTCGCAAATGAATTAAAAGTTGATATTCGGTAATCACAATTTCATCTCAAGTCTCAAGAGTTACCAAAATTAATACCATACCAAATCAACAACTTGAAACAAAGCAAAATAAATACAAATTGGATACATATTTTGGCTAAAAGAGGGCATATTCTTTTGTAAACTAACGATGATTAGCTGTAATTCTATGTGCGAAATTATGACACCAATCAATAAAGTCGAGAATTGGAATAATGGCAAAAATTGATTATTTTAACAATTAAAAGTAGTTCATGTTATATTTGTTTGTGGTACATTTATGGAAATTCGGATAAGACTTTCATCAACGTCAACGGATTCCGATTCATCCCACGATTTAATTTTGTAAAGTAATTTCATTAGCTCAGTCCTCAGACGATGAGACGATGATGGAAGTGGGCGTGCAAAATATAATATTGAATTGAGTAGTTCAGTTCTATCGACACAAAGTTGCATCAATCTGCGTAAGGGACGGAAGTGCTAGTTTAATCCTGCGACGGTAATTCGTATCAGTTCCACTCTGCCAAATTGGATTCCTCTCCACTAAAAAAGATATAACAATAAATTAGTCCTTCAATATTTCTATGGAAGATATAAGGATGCACAACGTAGTCCATAACATTTCTCTCAATTGTACAGACGATCTTGGAATAAAAATAGCGATAATTTGCACAAATCAACGTTATATGCGCAACTGCTGCGAATAAGAATTTTGAAGTGAAAAAATAATAATCAGTTGGAGTTGGAGATCAATGGGTAATTTGTCTATCAAATAATATTTAATATTTTTTTCCCCAATATTTTCTATGGACGCGGCCTTCACAGGCAACCTCATGGTTCGTTCATTGGGTCGCCGGAAGTTAATGTTACGGACCAGCATTACCAACAAGCGTACATTCAATAAAATAGTACAACTTACTGTAAACGGTTTTGAGATTAGAAGCATGTGCCAAACTTTGAAGTTGTGTCCAGTCCTCCAAAAGATTGTCGTTGAACTGAAGAATTAAAATTATTTTAATTGTTAATATTACTTTCTAACAATTATAATTGGAACATTTCATTCAGGGAATTCAAAGTAAATAGTTTCTCCATGAAGAACTGATGCATGAAGCATAGATAGCATTTTCATTAGGAAAAAGCTGAAACGCTAACTTGACTTGCAGAAAAGAAGGCGTAAAAATTAAAACAAAAGTAAAAATTTACAAGTGTATATAAAATGTTAGCATTGTTAGCGGATACGGAATGAGAAAACATAATTAACAAAACCACTAAATATTCCAGAAAATCAGTTCATTGTGTTAGATTCAATGGATCAAACTTACCCAAAACTCCTCAAGGTTTTCCAGAGCCTCCAAATTCTCAATCTCTTTAACACGGTTGGCTGCGAGGTCCAATGTCTCCAAATTAGTCAATTTCGTCAAATTCTCAATCTTGGAAATCCCATTACTGGAAATGTAAAGTTGTTCCAAATTGACTAAAGTGTCTAATCCTTCAATTTTGGAAATCCGATTACTCTGGACACTCAGTATACGTAAATTTGTAAGAGTCTCCAACTTTTCCAATTTGCTGATTTTATTTTTCCCCAGATAGAGTTCCCGTAAATTCGTTAAAGCGTCCAGATTCGAAATTTCCTGATTTAAAAAAAGATTTAGAAAAATATTGTACCGAATTATAACATAGGACGTAAATAGAAACTTACCCTTATTTTATTATCACCCAATTCCAACTGCTCTAAATCCTGCAAGCCCTCCAAATTTTCAATATTTGTGATTTTATTGGCACAGAGAAACAATTTTCGCAGGGACCTTAAATTATTGAGGTTCTCAATTTTTTTAATCCGATTAAACGACAAGTCCAACAATCTAAAACATATCAAGACCATTATTTGAAAGCACCCAAATTATTTTAATTTTATTAATTGAGTTAACACATGAAGTCACTAGAAGAGCTAACATTTAAAACTTACTGAAGATTCACCAAAGCATCCAAATTTTCAATGACAGTCAACTGGTTATCATAGAGTTCCAACTCCCGAAGCGTTGTCAACATGCTTAAATTTTCCAACTTCTTAATAAAATTCCATCGAAGTGAAAGGGTTTCCACTTTTGTCAAACTCTCCAAATTCGTAATCACGGTCAGTCGATGATGATTTAAATCCACGTCAATGGAGTCAGGATCTAAAATTGTGGGAAGTTCTTCTCTCTTGTGAGAATGGCTATGAATTTCATCCAACGTGGTTGGGGCGGAGTTTTGCGAGTCACAATCAGATTCAGATAATCTCTGAAGATGCTCAACCATTCCAGGATGAGCTACATTTATTACAACACTCGCAGAATCACCACCTTCTTCCTCAGCATTTGTAGACACAGTTGCAGTGTCATTACTTGCACCTAAATAAATACAAGTATAGTTTATAAATTAATTAGTGTCGACAATGATGAACGTTGGACTTGCACGCACAGACGGTTAAGTTTTAACGTTTTAGAAAACCCGTTCGGAAATGTGAAGTCAAGTATGTAAGAAAGTCAAAATTTAACTGAATATGACCAGGCCGGATTAGTTACCACTACATATTGCAGAATAATTTACTCTATACACAATTATTGTGTAGGTAATCCATTTATTTAAAAAAATAAAGTCTCTATACAATTTCAATTTCAAATTTAGAATTAAAATATTACGTCCAGACGTTCCAGGCTCTGCGGGTGGGGGTCCTGTCCGAATTGCGGTTGGGACCGAAGGTTCTGAAATCTCCAACCGTTCATCTTCTTGTTCTGGTCTAGACTGAGACTCAGACATTCTCCAAGTTTTTGATCCAAATAATTCTTCACCGATATTCAAACAAAATCAAAGAATCTAAGTTTATTCTGTAAGCAAAAAGAGAAAAATACCGCCAATTAAAATATGTCATCAACTAGACGTCTCCCCCTCCCACTTTTCCCACCTAACCAGTAAATAACCGGCACCGTACGAAGCACTATCTAATTAATATAACAATGGTCGGTGGGGTTGGGGTCTCCAGAGTAACTTCTCCAGAAAAGTCACCTGGTTGATACCAATTCATACTTACACGAGTCAAGAATTCGTGAACCTGAAAAACCGTGACTTTTAACTGAAAAGTTTATTTAAATGACCTTAACTTTAAGTTTAACTGGTATTTTCAGTCAAACAGTCAAATGTTCAGCGCTACGCGATAGTTTGGTTAATAACGTCAACTTCAAATTAAATACTTTCAAACATCATAAGTACCACAATCGAGTACGCATCAAATTCGCTAGTGTTGAAACAACTAAAAAAATATAAGTCAAACAAAACAATAGAGTGCCGTGAGATCTTCTGACCCCATCGACGATACAAATGTGGCCGTGGCCGGTGCGTTTAGCGCGTGAAGCGTCAAACAAAGATATAAATAATTAAAATTGAATTTTTCAATCCGATCATTGTACTTTTTTAAGTGAACTCACCTTTCGTTGACCTGTGACGTGACCTTGACCCAGACGGAGCAATTAAATTAAATTTCAATTTCTTCTACAAAATTGGTTAGTTGTTAGTTAAAAATTCTTCGGTCGGGTTTTGAATTTGATTCTGAGCTCCAATTTCTTGAATGCGGAAGATACAAACGCCTTTACTGTAAATCCCGACCGTCTAGCCAAACCTCTCAACACTGTGAAAACGTACAAGCCACGCCCCTTTCTCACTCCATTCGCTCGAACCCAAAAGTCTTATGATTCAGGAGAAAAATCCGGGAAAATTTAATTCCAAATTTGTGAGAGTGAAATAAAAATATTGTACAATTTTAAAATTTTCAGTGGGTCAGTTGTGACCCTTTAGCTGACCTCTCACCTGATTTGGAGGTCGGAAGTTCATTGATTGACCCAAGAAATTAGGTCTACCATCCATTTTCATCTGCTGAAGTTAGAAGAGACCAGTCAGTGACTTGGTTTTAATCGGTGTCGGTATGTCTATTTTTACAGATATATCTATTTTAAAAAATACTGATAATTAATTAAGTCATTTCAGAAATATGCGAATAGGTTCTCTGCACGAGGGATGTTTAGTCTTTAACAATACGCTTGTGCCCGAACAGACAATTTTTTTATGAAGATGTGTACTGGTTTCAATCCTTATCCTACAATTTTATGTAAGTAAAGTTTTTTTGAGATAAGTTTTAGTTCAAAAATTTGCAAGTATACTTTACAATAGCTCTTGAAACTTAGAATTACCTTTTCTTTTGTCTTGGTCGGGCGTAGGGACTCTTGTCGTCGATTTTTAAGACGGTACTCGTGCAGGAAACCCAACCCACTGTGTAATAAATATGGACTAATTTTTTTTTTTTTTTTTTTTTTTTTTTTAAACCAAAATATTTTATTCCGTCTCCGTTTCCCATCGAAAATTGCCCATATAGACACAGAATACAAATTAAATTTTAATGTTATATGGACGTTCGACATTTTTGTAATGCAGGTGTTTGTAAATGTTTAGAAAATGGCGTCGCTGCAGTCCGTTCTAAGGCAAGGAACATTTGGTACCGGAGCAAAAATAGCACGATGTTTTCTGTCACCGAAAACGAATGTCATGGACATCAGAATTGCTACGATTACTTCAAAAGCTCTTCGACAACCGAATCCTGATAAACCCAAGCCATGGCCATATAAGGGTATTAATCCATAAGTTGTTTTTAATTTGAGCTTTAAGCAATTCTTGTCTGACAATTAGTATCGTCTTCACGTATCATGTGTGATTTTGATATTCCTACTAAAACTTAATTGGGGTCTAACAAAATTATTAAAGTTGTGGACCGTATCACGGATCCACCGGTGAGGCTACATTATTTTTTTAAATTTTGTGCAGGGAATAGTGAACGAATGTGTGCTGTGATATCGATATAAGGAATCAGATGCCGATGCTTTGAGTAATTTTCAACGAATGTTACAATTAAAGATTAAAAGAGTAACGAATAACTTCATTTTTTCAGTTACAAATACTGGTTGATGTCAGTTCAACCGAAAAATTTCAAAATATTTTACAAATTAAACATTGCAGACTGACGTAATGTGGATTCCATTAAATTCCATAGGTTCTAAACAAATTAGACAATCTTTCATAAAACTTTTTCAAGTACTGATTTCAGACTGGATTCTAATGCTGTAATTGATTCTTCCCACTATTTGACAATGAACATGGACTGCAATTCAATTACTTTTTTATACATATGTCATCGTAATTAGGAGATTGAAATATCCTATAAAATATAATTAAGTACATATTCTAATTTGCAACGACGCTATTGACGACCCTGAAACTTATCACGTCACGGATCTCACGTTTATTCCAATAAGCCGAATGCGGTATTTCAATGTGAAGCCAATCTGAGCAGAGGGACTACTTGATACTATTACTGTTAAATAATTGCCCGTTTTCTTGTATTCTATTAATTTCAGAGAAGGGTTACAACACTTTCCATTACTATATGGACAAAACAAAAAAACGTTTGGACGAGAATAGTAGAATGATTGTTGTCGAGGGACCTGTAGCTGCTGGCAAATCGGAGCTTGCTGAAGCAATCGCTAAAGAATTGGATTTCCTGTACTTCCCGATGGCTACGATGGACTTGATCTACATAAACCCTTACGGTTATGACATGAGACAGTTGGACGATAAATTGCCACGATCAATGAAGAGCTACGACGAGAAGCGCTTTATACGGGTAACTCAGAAATATTTATTAATCAATTTAGAAGATCCGAGCTAATAATTAAGTCTAGTTAAAGTCGGAATTGACGACACTCACAGATAATTCAATGATTCATCTACGATGTTTATGTTCTGTGAGGTATGAAGTTTATGACTATAATCAAATACGTATCCAATCTAATGAGCAATCAATTTCGTAAAGAGTACAACGATACAAGGAACGTTCCCTCCGAAAGACTTCGCGGAATCAAAGAAATAAAGAGTTGGAAAACGGAGTTCATCACACAATATAGACATTTATTCAAGTAAATCTTGTAGTATAATTTTTGAATCCACTTTCTCCAGTTCTTGCTAGTGTGTTTCAGAATTTAATTGAACGAATATAATGTTAGGCGCGTTATGAGTAAACTCTCATTTCAAATTATCATTTGAACGTCGAAGTGACATTAACCAGTTTCCCGCTTGTAATCAGTTAATTCTTTGTTAGTAACATAACTGCAATTTTAAAATAGGATAATATGCATAAGCATTCCCTTTAATTGGATTATACTAATTAGAAATTGTTTTATCCTGCTTCCATCAGGAACCGAATCACGCGAATGCAACCGTTTACCAACTGCACCAATACTTTGCGAAGTATTCTTTGTATATAGATGCTGTGGCACATATTCTCAACACTGGACAAGGAGTTGTGTAAGTTTTTTTTTCTTAACATTGAACGTCCTACTAACCTGAAACATCTGACTGGACAATTTGTTTTGAACGGATCCCTCAACCTCAACAATCGGCCTAAAATATTTGACGCTGTAGTCCGATATCTTTAATAAAGTAAGATACAAGGAATTCTATATTCCTTGGTAAGATATGAGTTCGATATACTAGGTACGAGTGTTCGATTGTAATAAACGAATCGATATATTTCTTTCTGATATATTTTTGGTGAACGGTCAGGGCTCCTGTGTCGAACTGAAAAATAATTGCAGAATATTATAGTTTATGTACCTTCGTTTTGGATTTAGAATGGACCGCAGTCCTTTCAGTGATTTTGTGTTCGCCGAAGCGATGAGGAAATGCAACTACATCAATAAGAGGGGTGAGTGTGGTTGTTTGTCGATTTATTTTCCCAGTTTTTCAAAATTCCCGTTTATCTGATTTTGCATTGTATCGCCTTATATTTTATTATGCATCATTGAATTATTTCATAATAATTATGCGTGCATTTCTTGCAGAGTTGGAAGTCGTCTACTACCTCAGGAAGAGAACACAAAAATATTTGCTAAAGCCTCATCTTGTCATCTATTTGGACGTCCCTGTTCCAATTGTACAAGCAAATTTGAAGAAAAGAGGTCAAGGTGAGGAAAAGACACTGACCACAGAATTTCTTGAAACAATGGAAGATGCTTACAAACTTCAATTCCTGAGAGATATCGAAGAACATGCGGAGCTTCTCATTTATGATTGGAGTGAAAAAGGTGACCCAGAAGTCGTTGTTGAAGACATTGAGCGTGTAGATTTGGACTGCTATGAACAGAATGATCCAAAAATGAGGGATTGGCGATTTATGTTAGAATATGATGCTTGTGAAGCGAGATGGGAGTAAGTTTAACATTTATTTAGTTTAGGTTCTGAGAAACAATTTACTTTAAATTTACTTCATATTCTCCACAGTTTCACTCAGCACAAGAATCGAATGACGAATCGTTTCCTTCTTCCGATTATGGACTGTCCTTCAATCCTGGTCAGCCCTGATGATATGCACATCTTTAAGCGAGTGTGGAATAGTGTAAGTAGAATGCATACGAGGAAACTACATGTCCTGTCAAAATTAAGTCAAGCTACGTTCCAGTTTCAGTATCACCAGATAAAATTCGTTTTGATTCTGTTCTGTTCAGTAGAGTTTCAAGTAAACATATGGTCGGGTATTGAAATGGTTTCTGGCACTGGATCAAAATTTGATCTGCCGAGAATTCGGTCACGTTCTTTCTGATCTCACTATACTTTGTGTCACCTTTAACGATGATGATTGTCTGATTTCTAAATGCAAAGTCGTTTCCTTGTTATATTCAAATCCTGAGCTTCCAGTAAACTCTAATTGGTATTAATTTTTGTGTCCGAAATTATTGCTTTCAGGCTCCTGGACAAGAGTACAATTATGGTTACAATACTAAAATGGGAGATAAAGGCGTATGGTTCAGGACGAAGCCTCCTCTTCAGTTGGCTGGCAAAACCAGCCTTGAATAAACGTGAAACTTGTGAACCTAGTGAGTTTTTAGTGTTAATTAGAAATTATATATTAAATATCCAATCTGGGTTTCCGCGAAGTGTTGTTTATAAATTCCAATGCTTGGTCTGGCCCGATGTAATTTGCATATATTCAACTGCCAATAAATCACACAGTTATCTTATGACTGATTGAGACTCCCAAGAATTTGCTGGGCAGTTCATTTTAATGCAACGTACGAAAGCTGTATACTTCAAGAATTACCTTAGCTACTATGGCTCCACCAAATGTCCAGTCATTTTGTCATTTGACAACCATACGTAATGATGTTGAAAAATACAAAATGAAAGATATCGAGAAATAATTGATTGTTCGTTAATTACATCATTTGCTGAAATCTAAATCTGATTTCGTACTTTATTATTAAAAAATGTTAAGGCTTCCCTAAAACTGGCAAAATCGGCGACACACCAAACCCATTTATAAATTGAACGACACTAGAATTGACGTCGTTTTTGGCAAGACAGGGCTGAAGACTTAATTGTTTTGATATAAATCATTTTAAGTCATTATTCCCTTTTGTTACAGCATACGGTTCATGGTAGTCTCTTGTCAAATGGAATGAGTCGATAACTTTCCCATCCTATTATACAAAACAGAATTACACAAAGCGATTACCAAATAAATGAAGTTACGAACCTGATCTTCTGACATTTGTTCAAAATACAATGTCGTTGAGTTTAGAACTTTCAATCGGCTGTAACCATAATCTGTACTTCTAAAGGCTGTCCACTCGGGGACCTCATCTTTGAACGGGTCATGTTTGGCCCAGCATCCCTGCGAAAGCATTCCGTTGTTCATTCAGACAATTGTTCAAAACTTCGAAACTGGCATCTTAGAATTTCTACTTTACCGCAGAGCCTGTCGTGACATGAACCAACGCCCTCGGATTCCTATAAGGTTCTTCCCAACTTCCATTGTAAACTTGATAATCAAAAAGTGGCCAAAATCTTTCGTACGAGTGCTCGTGAGCCCAAATAGTAAGGTCCACACCATATCGCATGAACATTTCTTCCAGACCAAAGCTTTTAAGAAATTCAAAGCGTTAAAGAAATTTAAGGTGGAAATGTTTCGAAACTTTCAAATTATTTACCTATGAATATATGGTAACCCTACTCTCACTAATGTTTCAAATTTTGTACAATCGTCACTATCGTTATTTGAACAATACATTGGCCTATGACCGTATGTTATTATCCAGGGTCGAATCGTCCTATTCTCCTTTGAAGTCGCCTCCTGCACGATAAAGATTTCAATATATTTTACAAAAGTTATATTTCCAGTGTACTCGAAAGTGGTTTCATACTCTTAAATCATTCTCGAGCCATTGGTACTGCTCAGCCACAGGTTTCAGACCATACTCCAGCCAATAGTAGAACTCTGTTGAAAACCCGATGAAATGGATTGGACCCATATTCCAGCTGTAAACTTGGGATTGGAACTCCGGGGGTCCTGGCATATTGAATCGGGCCTTGTAGTGTTTGAAATTTCTATAATATTTATTTACAAAATTTAAGAGTATTTTAAATATATTTGATGACCATTCTCTCCGGGGGTTGACACATGAATTTTTTAGTGCCATAAATATCAGAACCGTTGCACTTCCTGTTTTTTTTTGCGTTATCAATATCAATCTCACAAAAAACAATCTTAATATTGCATGAAAATATTATTAGAAAATAAATTCTATTCCGACTGATTCTCTGTCCGGATATTGGTTGCAAATTTTCTGATGATATTATAGTACAAAATTATTTGCATTAAAAATTTCTGGTGCTTCGTAGACTCGATTTCGATTGACTTGCAGAACCCCATTTTCTTAGAACATACTTACTCCCTGTGCTCGTGATTTCCTGGAACAGTCATGTATGGTACATAAGCTGCGATCTATTAGGGAAATATCTCATTGATATCAATTTTTTCTTAGAATTTTATAGTACTAGCATTTATCAACTCGTTCTGCTAAGATCGGTTATTGACTTCACTTACAGGTTGAATTTCTTCCATGAAAGAATCTCCGACCAGTCCGTCATTCTGAAAGTTTTACAGTTTACAATTACGATGAAAGTTACCTGTAAGTCCTTAGAATAGGAATGGTGTTTAAAAGGTTTACCAAATCCATGTCGTAGGCAAAATCTCCAACATGAACAATGGCGTCATAAGTTTGTGTTTGAACTTCTCGCTGAAGACGAGTTAACGTCTTAGCATTTTCGTTACCCAAGTCTCCATAAATGGCCAAATGTGGCACCCAGTCAGTTCCACTTCTCATGGCTTTGAAAAAGAACAACTCAGACCAACCCAAATCGCTCCCACAATGATAAACTATAATTGGAAGAATTTAAAGCATTTTAATTAGGAATACTCGTTATGGAATTTACCGATTCTTAGCCAGCTTCGGCCCAATGTGGAAAATGTCCGACACAAATGCAAATCGAGATATACAACTTGAAGAATTTGTCCAACCAACAATAAATGTAACAGTTAACAATAAATCCAACATTTTGAGACGTTGGATTTAAATTCGGCTTCATACTTATGTTAAATGTAGTAGTGGTCCGAAAATGTCTCAACTGACATTCAGAAGGTAACCGAAATCTTGAAAGGACATGGGAAAATGAAAAACCTAATTGATTTTAGAGCTAATCTCCCCGAAAGATAGAAATTGCATACGGTGGAGAACTCACAAACTTCCATGGAAAGAAACAGAAATTGTACCAAAAGCAGATCAGAAAAATGGCTTAAAAAGTACTTGCACTTTATGCAATAAGTGCAAATGAAAAACGTATGCACTTTTACTGCATCGAATGTTTGGCCTAACTCTGAATTCAGTTACGCAAAGTTCGGGATTCTCCTCCATGGCTTTCACTACAGATATTTCCGTATTTCAATAACTTGTCGTCTATTTGCAATATTAGCAAGGAGTTTCAAGACTGAAGAAGAATACAGATGATAAAAGGGTGTTTGATAACTTTTGGACCACCCTTGTGTATGCAGCATTCTCTAGACAGTCTAACAAAATATATTTATTTGTAGCTGTCTGTAGTGCATAGCGAATTTTAAAAGCGAAAAGGTTCTCAAGTTTTCGGACTAAAAGTCACTCGAGAAGAATTGAATTTTCATTTCAGATTGCCCAACCCTAATTATTATGAGTTTTTAGATGCAGATTTTCGGAATCTGTGCTTCAAATTTTATCCACCAAACAGCTATATAGGGAATCCGCTTGATTCTTTAGGGTCTGAACGTTAACTACAACGCTGATATTTCTTACCATACCAAATAAAAGCAATTACGGACCTTAACTAAGCTCGACTAGTAGTGTCTTGAAATACTATACTCGTAGACTACCATGTAAATTGACCGCAAATATATAACGACGCCAACTTACTGTAGGTCTGCCCAGGGATGAGACCTCTCAGAGTGACACGATGAATGAATTGTGTCAATTTTAGTGGTCCCGATTCTTGGAACAACACTGATTTTCCGACTGCTCTGTATTTGAAATTATTTGAACTCTTTCCTCCAAATCCTTCTTCATGTAAACCAAATTCTACTACTGATCCATTGGGGTCATTAATTGTACTCCAAGTCACAATCATTTCCCGGGTTGGGTCATCTGGAATTATAGGGTAGGTAAGAAAATAATTAAATGAAAGAATTGATTAAGAATTCACCGTGCATCCTAATATATTTTCTTATTTTCTTACACCCATAGCTGAGGTGAATGTGCCTTGGTTGAAATTGGACCATGTGGTACTCTCTCAAGTGTAAAAAGTTTTGATCCTCCTCATCACCAGTAAAATCACAGGATGACGTGCGAAATTCCGCGATTAAAAATGTCACAAGAATAAACCTCTTCCACGAAGTCATGATCTTAGTGTTTAGTTTACGTTAGAAGTATAAAAAAATGATTTGCGGTCTGCGGCTTATAGACTTGCAATTATCTTTGCATTCCGCACTGAACTCGAGTCTTGGAAAACGTTAAATTTTATTCCTTCGTATGTTTTTTAACAAAGACTACTGGATAAATAAATTTTTGAACAAAAAATGAAGGCCTTTTCCAATAAAATTTTCTGTAATAGTAATTTTGACTGAAAGACAAATTTCGTGCCTTCTTGTTATTTCAACTCTGGATCTACCAATGCAGTCTTTTCTATATTCCAGTTTTTTGCAGGTTTAATTTCGCTAAGGCAAAGTTGGTATAACCCTTGATAATGTTTTATTCTCGAATCTCTCCTATTTTCTCACATTGACTGAGTTTCACTTTCAAATACAAACAACATTGATTACTCGAAGGAACAATATAGTCCTATCAGAAATAGTTCTATTTATTTTCTGGATTCAGTAACGGTCTATTAATTTTAGTCATTCTAACTATGGAGAGTCAAAGTACTTTAAATCGGGGGATGACCTAATTTGATAGCGAGCCAACTCAAACGGTTATAAAAAATTGATTTTGGAAGAGAAGTTTCTTAATGGTCATCCACTGAATGCTTGGACATTGCAAAGTTACAATGCATAGAATAAGAAATAAAGTTCATACATCAGAATGTCTCAGGCGTACTTCGCGACGGCACCGATAATAAGATTCTAAAGAAGATAGATAGTCATAGCGTCGTCATTGTATTTCACAATTGAAAAAATCTCAGAGCGAGTGCAATTAAGACTACGAAATATCATTAAGAACCGTAAACTATTATTTTCAGTTCAACCAACTGTTTATTTTATTGGCGCATTAATTGCAAGGAATATTTTACTTTAGGGAATCAAACTCATATCATGTAAAAATTTACAATTAGGCATTTACTACGTTTTCTTGAATTTCATTTATTTTATTTATTTCTTCGTGGATTGTGGAATGGGGTAAGGTTCATGTTTATCCCGTATCAGATAAAAAGAGTCGGTGATCTTCCCATCCTAAATTCGACATAAATAAATTTAGCCTTATAAAATTAATACAATGATAAGTATTTTTGGAATCAATTTCAGACCTGATCTTCGGACAGCTGTTCCAAATACAATGTCGTCGAGTTGAGAACTTTTAGGCGACTGTATCCATAGTCTGTACTTCTAAAGGCTGACCATTCGGGGGCCACACCATTGAACGGATCGTGCTTATGATAGCATCCCTTTGAAAACAATAATTGTGGTCAGACAGCTCAGAGAATATTTGCAGATTATTGATATTTAATTTGAAAATACTGCATTACCGCAGATCCGGTCGTGACGTGGACCAACGCCCTCGGATTGGTATAAGGTTCTTCCCAACTTCCATTGTATACTTGATAATCGTAAATTGGCCACAGTCTTTCGTACGAGTGCTCATGAGCCCAAATAGCTAAGTCCACGCCATATCGCATAAACATTTCTTCCAGGCCGAAACTTTTAAGAATTTCAATATACGGAAATTTTTGAATATAAGTTTTTTTATACCGATTTGGAGCGGTATAGACTTCACATATTAATAAGAACGACATGCTGTAGTATTTTAGGGTTGATAGAAATCTCTAATAGAACGACTGTCAAATGTCTGACCTGGTCGATGTTGACCTACAGTTTTCCCATTTCATTTTTCAAGTGTACAACGCGGTGGCATCGACTTTGAAAACACCTTCATCTTATCGTGTTGAAATTTAAATTCATTTCCGGAGTAATGTAGTATTTACCAACCTTTTTATATAAGGTAAGCCGACCCTAACAAATGTGTCGTGCTTAGTACAATCGTCATCATTATCATTTGTGCAGTACATAGGTTGATGACCATACGTTATGATCCAAGGACGAATCGTTCGGTTCTCTATTGCAGTTGCTTCCTGGAACGTTAATTTTAGAAACAAATTACCTATACAGAAATAGCCATGTGATAATAATATGGAAACCGTACTCTTAAGTCATTCTCAAGCCATTGGTACTGTTCAGCAAGCTGCCTGATTCCATACTGAAGGTAATAATAAAATTCTGTCGAAAAACCGATGAAATGGATTGGGCCCATATTCCAACTGTATAATTGGGATTGGAACTCCGGGGGTCCTGGCATGGTGAATCGAGCTTTGTACTGCTTGAAATTCCTGTAGATTTAAATAAAAATTACTTTCTAGGATTAAAATAAAAGAAAAGTTTTACGAATTAAGCGATGAAAATAATTTTAAGGTTTCTGTAAAAATGGTCAATAGATTTTCAAATTCTTAGCACTCCGTATAAATAAATTTGAAAATAATTACTTACTCCCTACTTTCATGATTTCCTGGGACAGTCATGTACGGAACATAAGCCGATATCTGTTATGGAAAATGTCCTAGCTATTATACTGTAATTCTTAATTAAGTATGAACAGTAATTTAGTAATCAAATCAATCTATTGAGGACTAACCGGTTGTATTTCTTCCATAAAGGAATCTCCGACCAAACCGTCATTCTGAAAGTATTTAGAATTAATAACCTCCGATCATATTTTTTGCGATCAGAATCCGACTGTTTAAAAGATTACCGAATCCATGTCGTAAGCAAAATCTCCAACATGAACAATGGCGTCATAAGTTTGTGTTTGAACTTCTCTCTGAAGACGAGTTAGCGTCTGTGCATTTTCATTTCCCAAGTCTCCATAAATGGCCAAATGTGGTACCCAGTCGGTTCCACTTCTCATGGCTTTGAAAAAGAACAACTCAGACCAACCCAAATCGCTCCCACAATGATAAACTATAATTGGAAGAATTTTAAGCATTTTAATTAGAAATACCTGCTATTTCTATTAAAATGTCCGACACAAATGCAAATCGAGACATATTTGTCTAACCAACAATAAAGGTAAAATCCGTACATTTCAAAACGTTCGATTTAAATTCGGCTTCACATTTATGTTATATGTAGTACGAAGATTCGTTTTAACTGGTATTCAGAAGGTAACCGAAATGTTGAAAGAACATCAACTAAACAGCACAAACCGAAAGAACCTATTCGATTTTCGAGCTAATCTCACCAAAAGATAGAAATTGCATACGGTGGAGAACTCAAAAATCTGATTGGAAAAAACAGAAATTGTACCAAAAGCAGATCAGAAAAATCGCTTAAAAAGTGAGTGGACGCACTTTATAGAAATAAGCGCAAACAGAAAATAAATAAATTCGTAGCTACGTGCGTATGCGCTTTTACTGCATCGAATTTTTGACCTAACTAACAAACTCTGTTAACGATTCTCCTCTTTCCTCCATGACTTTCACTACCGATATTTCTGGTATTTCAATAACTTTTCGTCTATTTGCAATGTTATTACGGAGTTTCACGACAGAAAGAAATTGAGTACAGATGGTACAAAGGTGCGTTGCTATTTTTAGCAACACAGCACGCAAATTTTAAACTCGAAAATCTCTTTCCTTCAAGTTTTCGGAAGAACAACTCAGACCAACCCAAATCGCTCCCGCAATGATAAACTGAACTTTGATATAATGTACTTTAACGACTAAATATTAATAGTTAAAAATTTAATAAATTTTGAGACCGTAATCAGATTGGTCATTGTATCGTACAAGTTGGTCCGTTAAGATTTTAGACTACCTTTCTACATCGTAAGCCAGGAGTTACCAGAAGAGGCACATTATACGCATAATTCAAGGGATTATTATCTCGAGAGTTGTCAAATTGTGAATACAAATCAAATCGGGTTAACCCACAATATTTCAATTTAAGACATCTCCCGGTGCATATCATTTATATAAAAATACCACGCTCAACTTGGAATCAATAGATTCTACATTAAATTCTCTACAGAAAATGCACATTTCTTATGGGAACTACCAATCGTGGCAGCAGGATGGTGTAATTATGAACCGCCTTGTATAAGATCTTACTGTAAGTCTGCCCAGGAATAAGACCCGTTAGCATGACACGATGGATAAATTGGGTTAATTGAAGTGGTCCAGACTCTTGGAACAATGACGAGCTCCCGACTGCCTTGTATTTGAAATTTTCGGAACTATTTCCACATAATCCTTGACCGTGTAAACCAAATTCTACGACTGTTCCATTCGGGTCGTCCACCGTGCTCCAGGTCACAATCATCTCAGTGGTTGGGTCATCTGAGAAATTAACGGGGGAATTGCAATATTTAATGCTTGAGAAAATATTATGCAGAGTAAGAAAATTGTTGTAGCTTACATCCATAGCTGAGATGAACATGTCTGGGTTGAAATTGGACCATGTGAAAATTTAACCTCAAAGGTGACGCGTCTTGGTCTCCAGGAACATCGCAAAATATTGTGTGGAGTCTCACAATAGTTAAACATATTCTCAGAATGAAGTTCTCGCAAATCGTTTCCCTGAATCTCACTTTCATATTAAAATTGGAAACGATTTGTGCGAATTGGTCGATGAGGGAATAGCAGTACGAACTACAATACTGGTAAAAAACCGATGAATATGTCTCAAATATTTGGAAATAAATGTTATTGCTACAGAAGACGCGGTTACAACTAAATTCTGTTGTCGTTTATTCAGAAAAACGCTTTACTACTTGATTTCAAAGTGACAATTTTCGTATTTAAAACTATTTTAATGCAAAGGCAAATGCTGGACTTTTGTTTTATTTAACCTTCCGATTCACGAAAACAACTTGCTATTAGGTTCTGATTTCTGATATGTCTGACTAACAAGGAACATTATTCGGGTGCAAAATTTCATACCATGCTTTAAACTTCACGGTCGGCTAATTTTTCCAGCTTCCGTCTTGTCATAAACCAATGTAGAAAAAGTTCGTCTGCACAATCGTTTCATCCGTATTGGTAAAAGCGTCTCCGTAACATTTCGCTGCGTGGGCGGATGGATTCCCTCTGATTTACAAGGACTTGTGGCTGCTCTACAGATTTTTCTCCACTGGAATTTTTTCCCACTCCTAGGGATACGTTTCCTACGCCGAATTGGCAGCAACTCATCATGAACGCCACCAAGTCTCATCATAACGCTTTATAACAGATACCAATTGATGTTACATATTTCTTGTAAAGTGTTAGTTCATTCTTAGAGACTTTTGTACTTGGGAGCCTAATATTGGACCATAATTTGATGCACTGTCAAAATTTTCATACTGTATCGTGGTCGCTACATTTTAATATTGAAACAGACAGATTTTTAAGGCCAATTCGAATTTTGCATCCGAAAACTGTCCCTTGTGTTTTCATTTAAAGCCTTGATAAACACTATGATTCTGGTACATATCTCTCTTTCTGTCTCACATTGAATTGAATCTCAGTTCTATAAAAGGACGAAAAGAGTATATCATTGTTTACTCTAATAAGTCAAGTAATCATCCGAATTATTATTTCTGATTTGTCGTCTGTCGATTGATTGTTAAATTCTTATCGCACTTACTCGCAGTGGTGGAATCAGGACGCGACCCAATTTAATTAACAAAATTGACTTGGTTGGATAGCACAATATTCCATTCAATGAAAGTTGATCGATGAAAAATTATCGGAAAGGTTTCACATGTACTTGCACAGAGTTTTCTGTCGGTCAAATGCAAAGTAGGGTACAAAAATATCATGAACTGAAACACTGAAAGTACTGTACTCGTAGCGGGCTTGCTGCGTTGGGAGTTCGATCCATTGGATAAACGCAAAGAAATTGACCTTGGATAAGAAATAATGAAATAGGAATCGATTGTCTTGTAACATTTCGGATAAGTATACAGATTGTTGTAATCGTTTCGGGTGAGCGAATAAAATCGTTCATATACTTGAATTTATGACTGGCTAACCTACAGAGTTAGAAATTTCCGATTGTTTCTGTTTTTTCTCCAATCCATAAGTAAAAAAAAACTGTGCTAAAATTCACAACTCTGTAGTATTACGGCTGGACACTGTATTTTGGTATTTTTAGTATGAGTCGGGCTATTAAAATATTAAAAATGAACAGATTAAGTTGTCTAGACAATCGCATAACAAAACAACCAATTCCTGGAGAAAATTGTCCGCTTTCAGATGATTCCCGTTTCAGGTGACCCCCTAGAATAGTTTTTCAAAATTTTTAAGAAAGAATTCAAAATTTGACGTCCGGTTCCACATCATCGACTTTAACCATGAGCCTTGCATATATAGTGCGGTACATAATCACAATGTTTTTTCCACCCATGCATGTGTATTTCAGAGATGGTCTGTGCATTAAATTGTTCGTCGCCTTCGCTCTTTGGTTCATCAGTTTGCAATATCGAGAAGATCTTCATGTCATCTTTCACATCTTTATGTGGAGTGTTATCAATTATTGTTAAGCAAAAAGTAAGTCAAGTCATTCTAAATCTACATGGTAATTCATTACACATTTTTGCAAACTTTCGTATCGAATCGTGACGAAACCGGATGCACTTAACAACTCTTGTAATCTTTTAATAGAAGTAGTCA
The DNA here is from genome assembly GCA_034694305.1 of Protaphorura glebata. Taxonomy (NCBI): domain Eukaryota; kingdom Metazoa; phylum Arthropoda; class Collembola; order Poduromorpha; family Onychiuridae; genus Protaphorura; species Protaphorura glebata. The sequence goes on along the minus strand of JAQFYE010001527.1, from coordinate 2,188 downwards.
TTTTGTGGATATCATAACATGAACTTTAACAACGGAATTTGAAATGAGGAAACATTTTAAGATGAAAATCACCTTTCTCAAAACTTGTCGACCGATTATGCCATTACCAATGCGCATTTTAATTTGCTTCAGGATAGCTCTATCAATCCAACTTTAAAATACAAACTGTGTTAGAAATTTTAGCTACTAATTCCTGACTCTATGATCTCACCTATATTTTTCAGGGTCCGCAACGTACGATCGCACTGATTGTGACAGAGGTATGATATTGTCAACACTCTTTACTTGAAGCTTATAATTCGCTTTATATTTTTTACTGAAAAGTATTATCTATTCTAGCTTCACCTGACCAGAAGCCATGATATCTACCATCCAGAAATCTGAGTACAATTGACATGAAAAAATTATTCCAAATTACAAGTGGCCGGAACAAGTCTTCTAAATTGTTGTAACATAACCAAATTAATGTGCAAAATCAATAAAACGTAATTCAATCGTACTCTTCATGTTCGCTCTTAAATGCACTAAGAACTACTACAATTACTATTTTCGACTTCTGTAGTCTGTAATCGGATATCATTCAGAAATGAAATAATTTACTTCCTGATACGTATAATCCGAATGTATGTAACATATTTTCTCAGAGTATGCACTTCCAATCCAATGATTAGACTTTTTTAAAAAGATTAGCTTCCTGAAAAATTGTGAACCAAGTCAGAAATTTCTCATAGAAATACAGTCATTCATTGAAAAAAGTGCTTGATTCTATTGTAAGTAATAAAATACTGTACAAGTCGATTTGTTCAATTGGGTTGAAGTTTTGTCATCTGGGTTAATTTCCGGGAGTCACAACGGATCAGGACGGTACGGCGCGTAACTAGACCGTTAAGTCTTTGATTGAGGTAGAGGTCACTAATAGAAGCCAGTTAGCCGCTAATTGTTAGGTCACTAGCAGGTTGAATGTTACTGCGCTTATGGTTAGGATCGAGCTAGACTCTTACAGAGCAATGGATAACGGATTGTACTACAAAGTGTAAGGCAAACTGAAATTTTGAAAATTCAGAAACCATTATAAATTAGGCTTTGTTTGTGACGCGGACGGACGGATTCCCTCTGATTGACAAGGACTTGTGGCTGCTCTACAGATTTTTCTCCACCGGAATTTTTCCCCACTCCTAGGGATACGTTTCCTACGCTGAATTGGCAGCAACTCATCATGAACGCCACCAAGTCTCATCACAACGCTTTATAACTGATACCAATTAATCTACATATTTCTTGTAAAGTGTTAGTTCATTCTTAGAGACTTTTGTACTTGTGAGCCTAATATTGGACCATAATTTGATACACTGTCAAAATATTTATACTGTATCGTGGTCGCTGCATTTGAATATATTGACATAGTCTGAATTTTTGAAAAGACCAATTCGAATTTTGCATCCAAAAACTGTCCCATGTGTTTTCACTTAAAACCTAGATAACACTTTGATTCTGGTATCTCTCTTTCTGTCTCACATTGAATTGAATCTCAATTCTATAAAAGGACGAAAAGAGTATATCATTGTTTACTCTAATTTAAAGTCAAGTAATCATCCGAATTATTATTTCTGATTTGTCGCCAGTCGATTGAATGTTAAATTCTTATCGCACTTGTTCGCAGTTTTGGAGTTTGCATTAGTGGAATCAGGATGCGATCTAATTTAAGGATTTAGAATTAACAGAAATAAACAAGTGAGATTCACTTGGAAAGCAAAAAAATCCATGCGATGAGCGTTGATCGATAATATGTTAAGATCGGAAAAGTATCTGGTACTTGTGATTTTTCTGTCAGTCAAATGCAGAGAAGGGTACAAAAATATACATGAACTGAAGTGTATATACTCGTAGCCTGATAGTTAGGTTGACTTTACAGGCTTGCTGTGTTGGGAGTTCGATCCCTTGGATAATCGCAGAGAAATTGATTTGCGATGAGAACTAATGAAATGGGCATTGTCTTGAAATGTTTCGCATAAATATGTAGAACACTTGTTCGTCAAAATTGTTGCGGGCGGGCCAATAAAATCGTTCAGCCAACATAGTGTGGTGCATGGGAATCCGGTACTACATGAATGGAGGCTTAATTGCTTCGGCTGGACAATCTGGATGGGTCGACGATGTATGGGTTTTTACAATGGAACGGGCAGGAGAT
>JAQFYE010001526.1:0-22484 GCA_034694305.1 Protaphorura glebata | reverse complement strand
AGGAAAATTCTCTGTAAAAATTAACCACCTTTGAATGGGCCTTTGGTCATATCAAATAAATTCTCTTCATTCATTCACTTCTACAATTGATGTACATTCTTGCTAACCTGTTATCCTTGAGTTTGGGAGAATTAGACTCTGGGCATTTAAGAAGCAGTTCTCGACACTCTTCTGTTGTCAACAAACCCGAATGGACTATTTCAGAAAACTTTACAGGATGTAAAAGAGTAAATCGGATTTCGAAAAATGCGAGTCCCAATAATTTCCGTTTATTCTCATCACTTCCTTCCACGTTTTCCAGTTCACACTGAGTTTCTGCCCATCTATGAAAATGAAATATTTAAGAAATTCAGTTAAAATGGGGAAATATGTGATCTAATAAATTGTACAACCATTAATCTAAAAGTAGTGCGGATAAAATTAAGAAATTATGTATATAATTCTTGAAAAGCAGTAAATTATTCTAAACGAGAAATGAACCAGAGAACTAGAGTGAATTCGGACTTACTTCATAGCCAAGTCAAATAAAACTGATTCCTCGACATCCAGGGAATCCCTCTTCAAAATTTCGAATAATGTTTCAACCTTCACACTTTCCATTTCTTCTGAAGTAAGGAAATACTCTGAATGCCTGGAAATTATTTAACAATAAAATATCAAATACTTTATAAGAATTGAACATTTAGAATTTAACTTACTGATCAATTAGTAACAAGCATTTGTTGGCTAAACCATTTTCATTGAACATCAATCCAGCTTCCAGTATTGGAATCACATTTTCTTTTGCAAGAATTTTATCCATGTATCTCACAACTTCTTCTTTCACGTATGGAACGTCGTAGAAATCTGCACAACTCAGATCCAATGACAGTGTCAGGGGACAATCCGTCACACAAGGCTGGGCTGATTTTGTCCATGTAAAGAACCTAATTCCGAACGTACAAATACATTAGATTTGTTTATTTTGTATTCAGTACGTAAGGCAAGTAATTAAATCGCAATTTGAATTTAAAATTAATGTTGTGGGCAAAAATATTCAATTGGAAGCATAAAAAATTGCAAAAGTCTGATTGGAATCGTAATTGAAATAAATACTGAAAATATTTCTGTAAGTGATTCGTAAACACTTCCGGTTGCGTTTATAAAATTTTATGAAAAATGTTTGAAAAAATAATAAAATACCTCAATGAACTTGGAGAATGCCTTATAACTGAATGTATGCTGATCCATTCGGACTTCATCCTGAACGGGGGTCACGTCCCGATTGAAGAACGATTTGTAGAAGACTGGAGAAGCCATGGCCAGAATTATTTTATGCCCGTAAATCACTTTTTCTCTTTCGCCATCTAATTTAAAAATAAATTTGACATCACTCGTCTCCTCCAATTGGTTTAGAAGGAGTGGAATTCTGGACGCGATCGTCGTTGTATGACTCTGGGAAAGGTCATTCTCCATTTGAACTTGTCCTCCACCTCCACTTGTGAATGCAGCTGTTGGCGTAGAGCTCATTCTTGTAATGAAATCTTTCGGAAACTTTGATTCCACTCTACGTTTTAACCACAATTAACAATTAACTCAATGCATTGAGTCGGGATTGAACTATTTCCGAGAGGAGACACAATCTTAATCGTGAAGTGAAGGGTGAACTCGTAAATCGTAAAATGTATAAGATTGGGCAGATGAGAATCCAAAATTCTCGTTCAATTCGAAGTTGGTATTTTTATTTTGTTTTTTTCGAGCCGTTTCCAAGACACCAAGTGATACGAATTTGCCATTAGAATTTGCCTGTTTATGAGTAAAATGTCTTGACGACGAGGTTTAGTTTAGAAGTTACTAATTCAGACGCTATACGGTTTATTTTATATTTCCAGCTGGTTCCAAATTAGCCTTAGTATTTACAAATTACCCAAATTTCTATCTCTATTTTTACAAACATTCTAGACCCGATTTTATATTAGAGCTTAGGTTCGCATTTCAGTCTATGGGTTTCTATTCAGTCGTTTAGGGACTGTTCAAGTATTACGTCTCCGGTTAGGGGGGGTGGGGGGGTACAAGAAATCTCATTTTGCCTCACCAAGGGTGGGAGGGGGGGGGGTGGCGGGAAAACTCACGTCATTTTTAAATTTTCTCAAGGATACGAAGAAGACGTGAGATTTGTTGGGAGGGGGGTGGATCCTCAGAAATCTCGCTTTTACTCACGACAGGGGGGGGGTGGGTAAAAAAAGTCGAAAATCACCTCACGTAATACTTGAACAGTCCCTAAGAGATCGGGGGCGGGGGGACCAAGGAGTCGCATTTAATGTTAAGTCCTATGAAGCCTTTTTTTTCACATAGGCTTGGCATGTGGAGTGGACGGGTGCGGAGTCGGGTCCGTGGACTACTCGATTGTGATTGGTTTCTCCCGTGGACTACTCGATTGTGATTGGTTATATGCTCCTCAACAAACATCTGGAGACTTCTGTCGTATTTATAGCTTATTCAGTGGCATCGTGAGAGTATGTGCTAACTCAGCCCTGTTATTCTCCCAGGAAACACACTAAGGGGGAAAGCTGTACTACGTAATTTCTCACCCTTTAAGCTCGTGATGATAATGGCACTCCACATTGGCGGATAGCCAATTGCCAAACTCAACCCAAGTGGTGCAAATTATAGCTCTAGTTATTATTATTAAAATTTTAACGAATTATTTTAATAAATTACCAGGTTGCAAAACATACAAAGATTGCAGCGGTTGTGGGGCCGGTGGGTGGAGATGTTGCCAGAGCGATGGTTCATGTACTTGTACAAAGAGTGAAGACTGGAATGCTTGGTCGAAATGTACCTAAAATGATTGGGGAGGAAAACATTACTTCAGTAATAGCAGTCCTTCTTCAAAATTCGTAAATCCATACATTGACTCAACTCTGTCCAAATTTTAATAGCAAAATTTGTATTGTTAGTTTCATAGTTTTATGTCGTAATAAATTGATGCAAATACAACTAAAAATGAGCGGATAATTGTACTGCGTAATCTTACGCAATTGCCTGTATGTCAAAGATAAAAACATAATTTTGATAAAATAATTAGCCAGCCGGAAAGACATTTTGGACGCACTTACTCTCGTCTCATTGAATAAACTAATGAATGGTAAGACCCTGATACAACTGATTAGCACTGCTAACAATTTATTCGATCACGAAATAATCTGCTCAGACGATAAAAAAATTAGCCAGATCACAAAATACGAGCGCGTCTGTGAGACTGCACGGACGACAACCTGCCCAGTCGAGTCAAATGACTTCACTTTATAATGTTTGAAATATAACAGCAAGAAAGGAAGGTTAAACCGCCCACTACAAGTTATCATGCAATGTGGTGCGGTCTACGCATTAACGTTAAATCGCTCATAATCATTAAATGTAATAGAGCTTCTTCTGACGGGTGGGATTGGGTCTGATCCGAACCAGAGCCAGAAGGTTTTGATCCGAACAGGCTTGACCGGGTTAAAAATTTTAAGATCCAAAACCAGACGCTAAGATTTTTGGATCAAGACAGTTGATCCGAACCCGGACGCGACTTTATTTTCTGCCGATGGATTCAGAACCATTAACTTAGGCAACAATGCGCGTCCAGCAAAAACAACAAATCTCTGTTTTCTTAACCTAACTAAAACTGCATAAATTAACCTAAATTAGCTGAATTTTAATTAAATTACGCGAGGAACAAACGCCAAATGAAAAAACCTTCGGTTTTTTGCATTTAGCGTTCGTTCCTCGCTGCGGCAGGCAAGGCATGCGGAGGGAAAAATCTGATTTTTTTCAGCAAAACGGCCTGGAAGCGAAAAATTGACGTTCTCCAAACCGGTCTAACAGAATTTTAAAAATTGAAAAAAGTTATTGCATAAAAGGTGACATCAACGAATTTTTTGAAAAGAAATATTTTGGGCATGATTTTGAAGCAGAAACCCTAATTTTTGGGGTCTTTTCATGCCGTTTTCTACTAAAACGCTCTTCAGCGCCGCTACGCGCAACGGATATTCAATCGAAATGGCTCCTTAGATCCGCATTAAGATTCTCTACAAAATGCATATCTCACTTTTTGTCCGGCTGCCCCAGACTGGGCTGCAGGGGGGGGGGTGGCAAAGGTTATGCGTGACCCTGCGTATATGATAAAAAAACTTATATCTCGAATGAATAAATATGGTTGACCTCCGTATCTACACGGTGTTTCGAAAAGAAAGGGCCCGCGAGCTAAGCGGGCGCTACAAGATTCCAAATTCATAATTTTTAAAGTTCCCGTTGTCGGATTTTTATAAAGTGGGGCTCAAATTGAAGCTAATCGCTTTGTCTTGTAGAGACAGTCGAAGAATCGCGATAAAAATATCTCAGTTCGCTAGATATAGCGTCCTGCAAATCAAGTGACTTTTGAACGTAACGTGAGCAAAAAAACCGTTCAAAGGTGGGTTCACAGAATAACCGGCAGTCACAAAAGAAGTCCTAAAAATGACAACCAAAGTCTACTCCGACCACCAGACAATCGACTGCAAGAAGAAAATTGCAGAAATTACGAGCTTTAACAAACAAAAATCCGTAGAAACTGAATGAGTCCGAAAACTGCCAGAAACGTGGTTGGAAAATTTCCGATTTTTCAGTGAACCGGCAACTGAAAAAAAACAAAGTGGGGCGGAAAGGCATACGACGCAAGCAACGCAAACAACGCAAGTTACTTCAGAGTGGAAAAAATGTGCTTGGCCAAAAAAAATTCTGCAACCACATATAGAAACCATAGGGGATTTAGGTAACGGAAGAAGTACCGGGGAGTTAATTGACCTTGTACTGCATGTTGACTTATGCATAACCGACGGAATTGTACCCCAAGGCTACCAAACAATAAAAACAATAATACCGTGCCAGCGATAAAACCAATTTTATGTTCAAGTTTCCATCAAACTCTCTGCTGAATGAAATCCAGATTTCTGGTAATGCTCTTAAGGTGTAACCAGGCTTCCTATCATTGATTAAGATACCACGGTCATCCCAAGGTACAACCAGGAAAAAATGGCGACAGTTTATTCTGGTGGTATGTAGGGTTGTAAAATTCCCGGGTATTTAATTTTTGAGTATATACCCTGGGTAAATACCCGGGTATATACCCGGGTGTTTACTCATATTGGGGCAATATGATACATAAATTGTTAAAAGTTTACAATTTTTCACAATTTTGTAATTAACATAAATTGCAAACGCTAAGCCGTAGAATTCCGAGACCACTTGGCACTAATTCAAAAATGTTTGGTCTACATTGTGTGAATTTTGACTTCTTTTTGTGTACTAATAAATACCCAGCGGGTATAAATTCAAAGCACCCGGGTATTTACCCGGGTATATACCCGGGTATATACCCTCGGGTATTTACCCTTTACAACCCTAGTGGTATGAAGGATCATTTACTATTTCCGGCTCAAAAAAATATTTATTCACGCTGCATGAAATGCCCAGCCCATAGAACAAACTTATGTAGTTATCAAGTATCTGAAGAAGAACTTTCCCCCCGTCTGGGGAAAGGGAATCTGGCCTTGGGATATCCCGTATTTATTCCCAATTGTACATGCTTGGTCCATTCTACATGAATCGGTATTCATAATCCCAATTCCAAAGGATTGAGATACTTCAATTCGTCGACGAATCAAAACATGGAATGTTGACCTGATATATTTCAGTAGATTGACCCGTCCCTATTCAGATCGAGTTCGAGAAATCTGAAACTCTGGTGTAACGTTAACCAGATACTAGGTTACGTGTACTGAAATTTTCAGATTTTTAAATTAATTTGTTAAGATTCTATACGTATTCAAAGAAATGGTCAGATATTGGGCCCTATCTTTTTGAAACAACCTGTAGATTTATCCGGCACCAGTGACCAGACCTAAATTATTATGAGTAGTTCATTTTTGTCTTATCATGTCAGGTAATCCGGTCACCGAAGTCACTAGAAACGTATTTTTGTGAAAGTAGTTGTGCAGTTTACTGGGTTTACTCACTAACAGTAAACATTTAATACAGTAAAACTTTACCACAGTGCAGCACGAATAGTAGTATGGTACTAGTGACAATACCACACTCCGTAATTTTATAATTAAATTGATAAATGTGACACTTACGGAGGGGCACAAACTAGTATATATTATGGAAAAATGTACGCCGTTGAAAATTGCTCCACTTTTATGTTGTCGGTAGTAGTGTCATGCTGAACAACTTTTGTGAAGGTCCTATCCACAAAAGTCGAACATTTGCCCCTGAAAATACACTGGTTAGCATGTAAAGTGAAAGCGAGTGACTGTAAAAGTGAAAGTTGCCCTACGGCGTAGCACACGCTAACCAGTGTATTTTTATATAGGCCAAACGGTTAGACGTTTGCGGGTAAGGACCTTCACAAAAGTTGTTCAGCATGACAACGTATAAAAAGTGGAGCGATTTCCAACGGCGCACATTTTCCCATAGTATGGTTTGTGCCCTCTCCTTTTATGTTAAAATTTAAAAACACTGACTTTGGGCAACTCACTCCCTTTGTTAAAATAAGCACATTTGGCACAAATGGTGGTCTAATAAAATAATAACAGTCTATCATTTTACTTTATAAGCCAAGGCCTATCGTCTCTTATGCATAGGTTCGAAATAGACTCGAACTTTTGGACTTTGGACTCAGAAATCACGTGGGCGGTCACGGCTTCGATTCCTACTCACATCATATTTTTCACCAACTTTTTCTTGCATTAATTAAAAGCACTAATTTGTGTGAGCCGGGAAAACAGTAATGGATTATCTAAACATACGAATTGAAAATAAAATAAAGTTAATTTCAGAAATTCTCCGTTAAAGTGTGACTCAGCGTGGCATATCCATTAAAAAAACGCGCCCGATTTTAATTGGTCTCAACGATTAAAAGTTGGAGTCTATACAATTAACTAATTAAACTACCAAGAATGCAAACCATTTACACGCTATTCCCTCTACCAAGTATTTGACATAGACCTACATTTTGCATGTTACCCACTAATTCCACGCGTTAATTAGTGGAATGATCGTCTATCTCCATAGTGTTACCCTAAATGACCTAATAGAACCCCCGGGGCTCTATTCATTCAGGCAGTTTCAGAGGTCATAATATTTGGCCACTTCCTGCGTCCCGTTATATCTTATAATATGGTGAAAGACGGGCTCTATTAGGCACCGGGGTTCTAAGATGTCATTTATGAAATTCAAACACAAGGATAGATTTCCTCATTTAATTTATTATTAATTGATCCGAACGATCGAATATTATTAATAACAACACAATTTAAGTGTTGTTCCATCCAATGACCGAGTTTAGTCAGTTTCCATGGCATGAGACTACCGATGACATAAAAATCGACTCCATCGCTTCGAAAATGATTACTCAATTGCCTGCTATGGAACAGGGACAATTATTTTCGCACGTTTACAATTTAGATAAATACATTATCATTACAATACAATCAATTCACGAAAATCAAGAGTGCGGAATTGACTTTAACATAAAGTCTCATTCATACGAGGGGTTGCGGTTGGTTGGTAACGATGGCGAAATAAAGGCGCGGAAAATGTAAACAATTGATTACGTGTCGTCCGGAGATTGAAATCAAAGTTCAGACAGAAAAGAAACTGATAACTGAACAATTGAATAGTACAAAATTCTAAACTAGACAGTGGAATAAAGCCAAAGGACAAAGGAGAATGTCAATCTGATCCAATCAATACATTAGTGACTAGGAAATAAAATTACCTCATTCATACCAACACCAACTCCACGTAAAGTAAGTTCGTCATTAGTCATCGATTCATCAGTCATTTTTAATCAATCACTAACTATCACTATCAATAGACGAGCTACTTAAATTGGCCCAGTCTCACATTCCCGACACGCAAACCCAACATTTACTGTAAGGTTTAATTCTTTTTATAGGAACCCGTACAAACATGAAAATTACTAAAGAAATTCATTTTAGTGACTGCTCAGTAAGCAGTTGCGGTTTTTGATGAGACACATGAATACGGTAGAAATTACATCAGATTTTAGGTTTATAATTTTGGGATTCCAGGATTTGAAATTCTTGCAATTTTCTCGTAACGAATTTTATTTATTTTTTGGTCTGATATTGTCCGTCGTGACGGTCGTGATACTGCCAACTGCATTAATAATTGTTCTTTTATTTTTGTTACAGAATTATTTTTGGATATTCCATGTCTTCTCTACGATTCTTGTCCATGGTTCTTTTTGACATTTGACAGAAAGAAACAAAATATTGATATTGCCTCATCATTTTCAAAATCGTCCAAGATTTTCGTCCAATACAAGACAAAGGATACTGAAACCACTTGCCGCGACTTGGTCTAAGTAAGAGTGCGGGTCTATAGTTACAATTAAGTGTTATACGTCTTAAGTGTAAAAGTTCAAATTACTACGAGTGTTCAATCTTTTAGACTGAAAGAGCAAAAAATTTCACTAGCAACCTCAGTGAGCTCAACGAATTGAAAAATAAATTAACGATAGGTAATAAAGAAAGGTGCAAATTAATTGGTTGTAATTAGGAAAGATAACGCGTTTTTGTAAAAGCAAAGAAAATTTAACGGTTTCTCAAAGCCTAATGATATTTGGAACGAAACAAGTGGATAAGTAGGTGGTCAAAAATGTTTCTGATTTGTTAAGTGTCGTACTCGTGAGTCCTGAGTGGTCCAAACTCCAAAGTGTTTTAAGTGCTTCCAATTTCAGTGAGATTTTTCAAAAAAAGTCAAAGAAAATAACTTAAACTATGGCTTCCGGAAGTTCCAACGTTGATGAATATAAAATAACTGTTTCGACCAGTGAAGTGGAAGTTAAAGCCGACAAGGTCCGGTCAGTTCTAAACGCACCGGTACCAATGCCTAGATCAATTTCTTCATTGAGGTACACTACACGGAAAATAATTTTGGAAGAGAAAACAGAAACAAGATTTTATTATGAGGAACAAATAAAGAGAAGGAGTCGAAGCCTTTCCGATATTTTTGAAACTCAAACCCATCCGACAGTATCTTCTGAGAATTACTGTTTCGAGAGGACAGGAAAAGAAACCATGTGCTGTGTAAGTATATCTAATTTTTTCACAAATAAGGTGGTTCAGAATCTATTGTGGCAAGTTGTAGCACAATGTTCATAATATGGGCGTAATTTGGTTGCCAGGGTTTACAAGTCTTACGCCACATGTATTCCCTGCTAATATAATTGGGCAATGATCATAAGAATCAATCTTTAAACTTATAATTTAGAGAATTCGCATGATTACTTGGTGAATAGGTTAAAAATATCATAATATCGACGAAACTATTTATTTCATGCGACTACTGCCATGCATTATTATAATAACGAGACTAGATTTACACACAGACTGTAATATCCTGTCTGACCCAAATTCAATTCAAAATATGAATGGATGAATGACTTTTAATTATTGGAATATATGGAATTTTTGACAACATTCCTACTCTTAATCGATCCGGGAAAAATTAGTTTGTTCTCGTCATTCAAGTGTCGTGTAGAGAGAAGTGTCAAACCGATGCTTGAGGTCGAACTTCGAAAGAATGTACCCGAATGACTACAAACCAAACCAAAGGTGTTTGATCTATCATAATTACGTAAATTCACAAACGTTGGGGTTAAAGGCGGTCTGCGTCTCTGCGTGGTAGGAATTCAACGAACTCGTGGAATCCCAATTATTTCTAAGAAAGAAATGCATTTAGATATGAGTTTGTTGGATTTTTTGGTTTCTGTTCACTAACCCTTATAAAAGTTTGAAAAGACGTGAGCCAGGACCCTGGAAGAACGTTCAAAAGTTTATTTTCAGTGCCTTTCACTTCGTGGAGGGTTTTCTGCTGGAAGGCATTCTCCTTTTTGAAAGCAACGGTTAAAAACTTGAACAAATAAAATTCATATTTTGTTAAAAGAACTTTATTTCTGTATAATGACGATCTGCAAAAGTTTAATATATCTGGTACACACAGTGTAGTGCAATTTCGAAATTTCCGTTGTTCTCCGAAATGGAGCCTTTTTTGTAAGGAGATAGTATTTTGAAATAAAATAATGATGTGTTTCAAACGATACCATCCCCAACAACGGTAATATTGTATTGGTTATTTTGTTCCGAGCTTCTGCGGAGACTTATTTATTTAGCCGGCACAAGTATTAATTTAGCCGGAGACTTTTATTTTTTTAGCCGACACAAGTATTAATTTAGCCGGAGACTTTTATTTTTTTAGCCGACACAAGTATATATTTAGCCGGTCGATTAAAATTAACCCATATTGTATTGTTTATTTTGTTCCAACCTTATATACCCAATTCTTTGCGATTAGAGTAGGATTTCCTGAATTTCCGATGATCTGGTCCTCAATCAACTATTTATTTCGAAACATTTGTTTCAAAATTCAATCATCAATTGTGCATTATTTCAGTAGATAAGAAATGTTTCGGAACTTGTGGATTCTCAAAACCCGACTTTTGTGTGACCCTCAGCGTATTAAGTACAAAATTCCAGATATTTTTACCTGAATAGAAGTTAACTCAGTCAGAATTTGGACGTTAAGGGTTTAGCTGGAAATATAATTGCTTTGTAATATTTATATATTTCCTCTGCGTATAAAAAATGCATTCCGCCTTTCATACGCATTTTGTCAGGAAGGAAGCACCAAGTGTAAAAGATCAGAATATTTGGACGAGATTCAACATTCAACTCTATTTCCGGCTTCAAATGTGAAAAAAAAATTTCCTTAGGTTCGAATGTCTCTGAACTACGCGTGTTCACCAGCTGCGTTGGCGAAACATTCGCAACCCGTATTCTGCAAGCCTTATCTGCCAACGAGAAAGAAGAAAATTTACTACATTCGTAGTTGTAGTGATGATAGAAATACGAACGGCACCCACGAATTCAGTTCCTATGCTTTCATTGAGCAATCGTAATTCGGAGAAAAATGTCAGAGATGAGAATGAAGACTCTTATCTATTATTTTCTTTTAGAATTATGTATGCTCAACAATTTAAATAAATATAGTGTTACATAATACGATTTTTGTTGGAATCGTACATGAGTACTTTGTCGGAACATAGGACCCCCACCAATACCCATGTACGTATATTCATGTCAGACAAGACAATTTGAAGCGATCTTTTATTTTCTTGAATAAAATGTGAATATTGGCACAATTTTTCACGCATCAGGTTTGTGTTGTAACACGATGCGTATAAATTGACAGTTAATAATAGCACATGTCTGGGATTGCTGGGAAATTGCGTGCCGACTTCCTATTCCACTTTATTTTATAGTGGTTCCAATTAGAGAAACACTAGAAATGGAGTTGTGCAGAAGACAGGAATTCTACAGAGTTCAATCTTTGTTCCAACCCAAAACTTTGTTTCTGAATTCGATCAGATTTGAGCTTCGTCATTTCGATGAAATTCTGGATGAGATCGTATTCGTTCGTGTCAAGTTGACGATTGCAGTAATTTCAAAAAGAGATTATTTTTGAAGGTTGTCAGTCTGAGTGTGTATTTTTAATACCCTCAGTGATTTAAGTATTTAATTTATTATTTACTCTTGTGTATATATCTTTTAACTGCATTAAATATTATACACAAATTAAAACTGGGTCGGAATTTGTTTTCTAAGAAAAAAATTTCAAACTCCGATCTGATCTTAACATTAACTCTCTATAAAGTAAGAATTAAAGTCTTTCATTGTAATATTTGAAACTTCATAACACGAAACGAAAATGATTTTTATGATCTTGTCCCCGTCGTTTATTATTCCTTTCACGTCTTTTATTTTTGTGATTAAATTCAGTCAGCTGCAGCTGGGTTAAGTTGGAGAAATGTGTATGCCTATATACATTCTGGCGTTGATGAAGAATTTTATTCATCCACAAAGATTTCAAACACAAAGGTATCAAAACAAATCCGACTCTGTTCAGAAATCTTGGTACATAAATGGGCGAAGCTTTATTTTCAGTATGACACAAAATATGTAAAGGAAACAGTAAACCATAAGATAGTTTTAACGCTGACAGTAGTGGTAAAACGGTGGTGACAGACTTTAAAAAGAATCATTTTTTTTATTTATTCAACGTAATATTGCACATTTGAGGATTGTAGCCCAGCAGGACATTGCTGAGACTGTCACATTTTGTATTTTCTTTTTACCATGTCCTTGTCACAGAGATATATTTATTCGAGTAAGATCCTGCAAGGCGGGCGGCTATAGTTTTGGATGAAGTTTATTAAGGTTTCATATGGTTTTGACTGGTATATGGAATGGCTGCATATGGGGCTCAAAAACTGTGTTAATATTCGTATTTTGATTTATAGACAATTGAGTGCCTGCCGTGGAAGAAAGTCCTAACTGCAGGCCTTTAGGTCCGCCGTTAGAACTTTCTTCTATGCAGGCACTCAATTATGGAATTTTCTCTCCACAGAATATGAGGGAGTGAAAGCATACCTTCATCACAAATTCTATGTCCGTCTTTTACTAATCAAATTGGGTCATGTTATATTGAACATTTCATCATTTTAGCCCTCCAGAAAGTTTGTTCTGATTCTCCATTTTTATGTTAAAATAAGTAACAGCGAATTTTTTTACAACTTATATACCGTGCCGAAAAGGTTCAATTAACATCCGGCTTGAGTTACAGGTTTTTTTTCTGAGTTCACACAAATTTCAATAAATTTCAAAAAGAAAGGATTTACAAAAGCTGGGATTTTAAACTTGAGTAATGATATTAGTTGTAGACAGACAGCCGTAGGTTAAGAATCACATTCTCTGGGTAGACATGTTGTGGCCTGGTCTGGTGGTTGCTTTGAATATCCGTCTTTCTCCAGTCGAATTTTTCATTACTACTAAGGAACCTACTAAGGAACCCCAGCCTCGAGAAATTTTTGTGATACACCAATACAATTCTTACTACTCTGTAGAATACTAGTTACTCTATTTTTTAAATCTCATTTTAAATAATACGTGTGGTATACAAAGGATTGATACTTCAGTCGAGGAGAGAAAAGAATTTGTTTCTGCAGCATGAAAATGATGACAAATGATTGGGAATCAGAGAGATTGATGGTGTTTTCAGTCGAGGAGAAAACGAGTGAAGACTTTAGCAGTGACTACTAAAGGGAGTTCCGTCCGTTTGTTTTTGTTACGTCTGAATTATTTTTGTCTTGAATTGGCTTTGCCATCGACGATGCTACCACACCTACCACTACAGAAGAACAATCCTTGACTTGACGGAAATGAGAAAGATGACTTAAAGGATTGGATTCCTGGCCTGAATGAAATGTGTTATGTTATTTAGAGTCGATAATTCAATTTTTTGGTGGTCCCGATTTTCCCCACTAAATCGATTACACCTCAGGAATCTAAATTATTAAAGTTACGTCGAGATACGATTCTGATTAAACCTAAAATTAATTCAAAACTTTTTGTATTTAAGCTGTAATAGGAAATCTAATTTTCCAAAAAGTTAATTACACATATTGTAGTATGTAGTTATTTGAATTCGAATTTTTCCGAAGAATTCACTTCACTTACCCTAATCTTAACCCTTGTTCAACGAACTTAGAATTCAGAAACGAATAATATCAAACACGAATAGGATGTAATAATTAGGAATAAGTCATAACTTAAAATCTCCCAAAGCTATTTTTCTCTGTACTCCACTTATCGTCATTCATATAATTAAGTGGAAGAAAAATTACAAAATAATTTATGTTACACGGTTACGCTTTTACTAGTAATTCTTACCCTCGTGAAAAGCTATAAGTAGATTTTAATAACAATGACAATTTGCCTAGCCAAGTAATATTTTTGTGAAATTAAATTGTTGGAACATTTGTTATTTGATGAAACAGTTTTAAATATTATGACAAAGTTTTAACACAAACAGTGCAAATTAGGACTGTTTAATTAGTGTATTAAATTAATAGATGCAGTATTTTTACGAATTACTACGAATTTTAATTGGGACGTGTGGTTTGGTAATAACATGAATGTTTGCATATTTTTGCAATTTGAGAATTCTGGTATTTTGTGAACCTATAGCTGGAGTTTGAAATAATAAAATGTCAATATATAACCAAACGTTTCATACTAGCAAGTCTGCGAACAATAAGAAAATTGTGACCATAATAATAAAAGTATATAAGAGAATAATATAAGAGTTCTTCTTTGCTGAACTAATCTTTTTCATTACATACGATTTTGAGGAAACGTTCCTATTGACTTCTTATAGGCAGTTCTGGATTAATTAATTTCTATGTAGTATAATAACAGTTGGTTTAGACAAGAATTACTTATGTCTAGTTTGACGCTTCATTTTATGTTCAAATCTAATCTGGACAGGGACTTGTTTCAATGAATGAACCGGAAATTGTATCTGTGTAGTTGACATTGAAATAATTGATTAACCCTTACTCAGGCACGCATTTGTGCCTGCAGTAGGGTTAAAAAATTGAGCATCTGCAAGATTCGAATGTTTTCTCCTGGGCTGGGGTATAATCACTCATTACTACAGATCAAGGAGACCTGAACTGCACTTTTAAAAGAAAAACAGGAAAGTAGTCCCTTCCGAATCAGTTTGTATTAAATTTCAAAGCCCCCCTTTGAATAAACAATTATGTTTATCTAGAAGTCATAGTCCAGACCAGGGCGCGAGAGGAGAGATGTTTATACCTAAAAATAACACAAGTCCGTGCATTCTGTGTGTCCAAGGATGTGCAGTCCTTCCTAAAAAACATGCATGCTATTTGGAATATCCTAGTGTACTGTAGAGTTGAATAGTCCATAGACTGTCTGCAGGCATTGAGTTTTACCGAAAAAATATATTAGGAGTGAGTCATTCCAAGTCTGGTTTTGGTTGTGTATCTGGTGTTGTTACTCGGGACGACAATATTAAACGTAACCACAACATAGAGGTTGGATCGGATCCGGTCGAATTCTTGTGCGACACGGTCTCATCGAACTCGATATTAGTGAATTTTTTATTCAGTCTGTAGTAGTGAAAATCCTGGTACACTCGCTAGTCTTGATTTGGAATTATTCCCAGTTGCACGTAAGAATTCGTGGGTGTCTTTAAAAAAAATGTCTTTCTAAAAAAAGGATTTTCCAGAACAACTTTTTATGGGAGTGAAGTTCGAGATCAAGAATTTTGGTGGTATCCTTGTTTAGGCGGACTACTGCGTTTGTACTGCTCTATTTTTATTCAAAGTTAAAGTTAAAGTGCGGAAGTGCGGAACGAATTGTGCTTACAGTTTCAAGGGTTTCGATATTCCTTGGCGGAAGGAATTACTGTAAGGAATGTTGAACCGTTCAACCGTGAATTAGCTAATTAGAGACGAACTGAATGTGAGCAAGCTTGTTCTTTGCTAATTGTTTACTTTGACCTTCAGTGATAGAATTTCTACTCATTTGGTTCGTGTCTAGGCAGACCGTGAAACAGGTATTAATATTTCCCTTCGTATTACTGGTATTTAATATTACCGTTCGTGCCTGCGGAAGGGTTAATCTTTGTATGCCGAGTGGGAGAGTTTGGAATGCCCCATTGTTTTGAATCTGGAGTGTTGTAACCGAATATTTACTTGAACGCAAAGTCTATGTATTTCTATGTGGTGTGGTGAATATGATATGGTATGTTTGTTGTTACTCATCCATGCATGGAGATTGAGTTGGCATCATTGAACAGTTTAGTACAATACTGAGGCCTGTTTGTTGGTTCATTTCAAGCTGATTATCATTGATCGACTTAGTCGGTTCGTTAGAAAATGTGACACGAGAATTCAATTGAGTAACTTCCGAAAGGTCAAAACCGCTAACGCCCTTGAATTCATTCATACTGGTTTTCCGGACGGCGCCACAACCACAGGACAAATCGCAAACGTTTAAGAGGCCTGCACAACGCGGATAGTCTTCAGTGTTATTACACTCTACGTAAATTTTGGAAACAAATTAGGAATGCTCCTGTATTAGATTTAATGAAATGTGTATTTGGTTTAAGCTGATAAAATAAATTCCTAGAATTGATCAATATTTCCAACCTGACCCGTAACACAATTTCATGTAACTACACCAAAATATAATCAAGCAATGGTGTGCTTCCTCTGGGACACCCTGTATATTTAAGATAATATGTTCTTTTACAAATTTCATAAAATTGATTCTGGTAAGAACTGTCCATTTCGAAACACTATAAATACATGCAATAATTTTAAATTAGTAAAATATCGCCACTCCAGCGCCCACTGGAATAATGAACCAAAGTCAATTGCGAGAATTTAATTTCTAAATTTTTTTTGTGAGGCCGTCGTGGTCCGGAGCGAACCTGATCTTGTGGTTTTCAAATTTTTGATCACGATAATAACCGTGAAAGTAAATACACTTGGCAGGTGCAGTGGTGAGACATTCTCGTGTACATTTTTCGTCGTATGTACCTACTCTGGTTCTGCTATTTGTTTCGAATTTCAATGAAGAAGTTATGTTCGTCTCCTTCTCCTTTTAAACCTGGGGAGGTCAGGTTAGATTTATTTTACACACAAGGGTGAGGATAGAAAACTAGTAAATAGTGGGTGACACGGAGGAGATACGACATGACTGTATTCAGGTTGGCTCTCTCTCTTGCTCTTTCAACTTTCCCCCGCGTGGATAGAAATCCGGACGGAAAGATGGGATAAATATTACTACCGTGTCCTTTTTGCTTAGTCGACTCAGGAGAAACCCAAGATTCTCACTCTTGGCACCGCAAGGTACTGTCTGTTTCTATGTATAAAAGTAAAACGAAACCCTGTCATTCTAACCGGCAGGTTGACAATCGTCTTGGAATTCGAAAGAAAAAGAAGTCCAGTGAGGATAAAGTTACAATGGATTGGTGACCGTTTTAGTAAAGTTCCTATTCTTGCGAATTTTTCATGTGAATCCAAAAAAACTTTTTTTGATGTCAGCTAACCTGTCATTCCTTTGTAAGAACTTCGCAGTCGCACTGGTCTTTCCGTCTTCACACCTTTTGACACTTTTTTTTGAAACACCAGTATTTTAAAATGTCGTATAATTTTTATTTTTTTTTTATACTTTCACCTTTCTTGTTTTTTTGATGAGATTTATGAGTACTACAATATGGCGAGAAAGAAAAATGTGTTTCCCACTGGTACTATCTGGCTAGGGACTATATTTATAACTGAGTGCTTGCCGTGGAAGAAAAGGCCTACACTTAGTAGGTTCTTCCACGGCAGGCACTCGGAGGGTTTTACAGGTACTCGCCCGTTTAGGTTTGATTTACTAGTCAATTGTGAATTTTGTCACTTTAAAAACGCGAAAAACTTTTGGAAATATGGTTACCTGGGAGTAACATTACGTAGCCTATGGACATTCAACTCCAAAAATGTGAGTCCCATTGAATAATGTATTGCTGGATGTACTTTCACCGCAACTTTCTC
The DNA here is from genome assembly GCA_034694305.1 of Protaphorura glebata. Taxonomy (NCBI): domain Eukaryota; kingdom Metazoa; phylum Arthropoda; class Collembola; order Poduromorpha; family Onychiuridae; genus Protaphorura; species Protaphorura glebata. Next base: position 4,984 of record JAQFYE010001526.1, on the reverse strand, counting down.
CATGGCTTTTTTACTTTCTCTATTGTACAAGACCAGAGCTCCTGCTACGCAAATTTCGCAGCGAAACCACTGTACATGTAAAAATGAGATCAACTTTGAAATACAATCCACCCAGTGTCACAAACTCGAATATATGAGGATCGATTTATATCCGTAACCATATTGCATTTTTATTCGTGGCCGCGAATTTTTAGAATTACTTCAATTTCAGCCTTGAAATTCAAAAATGTACAATCTTTCCATAGTAATAAGAAATCAGAGACAGATTTGCGGATCTTTGTTCGAAAAATAAGTTTTTGTTTTATTATATCTAATTGGATTGGCTCAATACAAACTTCAAAAGATGGGAGCAAAACGCTGATTTCTCAATGTGCATTTCAATTTCGGGTTTACTATATGTGCTAATTTCAATTTGCATAAACCCAATCGAAGAAGTGATCCAGATAGATCCATATGTGTTTTTTTTCGTAAAAGTATCGTTGCCGTTTCATAGCCATGACTTAAACATGGAGTCCTGGTGCAGTGGATTTACTAAGGTTATGATTTGAGAAATGAGAAATGATATTATATTAAAGAGCTTTTATGGTAATATTCAAATTTATTATGTGTATAAGATCTAGACTGATGTGGACTTTGTACTACTGTGATGTTGCTGGAGCCTCGTGCTCGACCTTTTCCAGTTTTACTTTGGATTTACGCTCTGTGGACTCAAGAAGTGACAATGAGTCACTCGACCTCCTTTTTTCTCAAACAATTCACATTTCACATGGATTCGCATTACGGACTCCTCCTTTGGATTCCAGTTTTTAAGGGGACCATTGAGACCGAGGAAAGTGCGAAAAAGGGTTATGTTATGTTTATTGCCTTTACTTATTACTCTGGGAAGACACAACTCCGCCTCGACGACGGCGACGACTGACTACCCTACTTTCGACTTTGTTTGAGCTATTCCATTAAAAGTCACGCCATGGATGTTGACACATACCATTTATGGTCGAATTTGACTGAAAATTTAATTTCGTTCCTTCATGAAAGAGAAACCTCCCTTTTCTTTTGAATGCAAAAGATTATAATCGCCCGAAAAGTTGAAGAAGCTAATAAATGGTACTCTTAAAAAATTGCAACTTCCCTCAACTCGGAAGATGAAGGTTCACACAATAATATTATTTATACAAGTCACACGTAGTGCTCCAACCGTTTCGTTTCGTTTCGTTTCTTGGTGGAAACGGAAACGTAAACGAAACGGCTTCTGAAAAAGAGAAACGGAAACGGAAACGAAACGGAATTTTAACATTAGGCTTATGGACCGTTTCCGTTTCATTTCGTTTCTAGGTGGAAACGGAAACGAAACGGACTGGACCGTTTCCAAAAAAGTGGAAACGGAAACGGAACGGAAACGGCGTTTCGTTTAGTTTCAAAACGGAAACGGTTGGAGCACTAGTCACACGATATTATAACCGGATAGCGTTTTCGGAACCGACCGACCAACTGACAGTTTGTTTCCGTTTCGCCACGCGCATTTATGTCCGTGTTAAATTATACTCGACTGGAATTCTTTACTTGGATTAGGTTTTTTGGTTTTATGACGGATAATAGCATTTGCAAAAATTAAATTCCGAATTACGATCGAATTTACCCAACCGGTTTTCGATCATTCAACTTTATAATGATTGTTTTTAATTCTATTCTTCAAAATCCTGGATCGGAATGAAAGAACTACTGTCCCGGGATTGATGTGGAGTTAATGAGTTAATTAATTAGTACTTCAGCTGCTTAGAAGTGACTTTTACAGCAGTATTCGTATTCTACACATTATATGTTCTCTAAGTATTTTCCTATCCTTCGAAGAATTTATCTTGCCCCCACATTATTACTATCTGCAATTAAAATGAAACGACCAGGTTACCTTTGAAGCTTAGCTGAGAGAGGTCAAACGTAAGAAGCTCTGCTATACCGGGGCCTAAAAATTAATTCTGATTACCCAATGTCGTAAAGAAGTCTTTATGACTTAAGAAACTCTCCAAGCTGTATATTTTACACTCAAACTGTTCGCATTAAAGAAACGACTAGTACTAGTTGAACAAGTTTACCGTAGCCGGAATTAATTGTTCCAGTAATGTACTTGAATGATTAAAGCGTTAAAAATACCCATAAAAATGAATGCACAATTAATTGAAAGGAGATGGCACATTATTAAAGTGAGTCCGCGCAGTATTGTCCAGGAATCGACATTTGTTTTAAATGTTCTCAAAAGCACTAATGTGACATAACCCGAATCGAAGAAAATTTTTAATAAGTTATTCGAATTACACATTTATTCCTCATTCGTAATTGGGCTGTTTGTCGAGGAGTTGTACTTATCCGAACCATGGTATTTCTTCTAAATTAATGAATAGAGCACATGGTAAGACCCCTCCGCTAAGTTGAAAGGAAGGTTTGAATTATTTTCGACAATTACGTTCCACGGTGGGGTTCCCTTGTCACAGCACCACTGTCCAATGATGGCTCGATGGCTCATACTTAGTGTTCACAACGTCACGGAAATTTTCGTTTTGTTATATTAGGAAATGTCTTTGTTCAGACATTAAATTCTCAATTTCGTAATCACAAGGTTGAGGCATAGAAAACCTCCTACTGTATTTTCCAAGGAGGGGAATACTTTTGAAAAGAAGGTTGTGTAAATGGGTGATATAAGCGATATATAGCCAATAAATTGAAATATCTTTTATAACACGGAACTTGGAAGAAATAGCCTAATAAGTAATACTGAGGATGGGTTGGATGGAAGAGATGACAAGACAATTCGACTTGGTATAAAAGCTTTTGAAATCACTTTTGTGATTAAATTGTTGATTTATATCTGCCTGATTGCTCATTCAACCATAATAGAAAGGACCGGGATCAAGCATAAAGACTTTTCGCACAGTTCGACTAATTTATTTCTAAAGAATACGTATTTGCATCTACTCGTTTCTTCCCTCTGCAACTTACTAGATTTGAAACCAGAAGTGTTTAAGCAATCGTTTAATTGTGTTACCTTTCTTGTGAAAATTCTATTCCTTGTCAAATTGTAAAATCGTAAACTCTCGTCGTAGAAGAGTTCGAAGAATTAAAAACTCGTGAAAGACAGATAGTAGCAATAAAAGCAGACTAATTTTGACGAATATGTCGGAGATTTTTTGGTAAATGATAGACTGGATTCTGGTGTTCAGGAACTCCGTTAGTTTAATTTCTTTTATTATGGTCAGTAATTTCAGTTTACAATGTTGTCAACATTCGGACTGGGTAGGAACTCTGTATAGTTTCGTGCTTCGGTGTATATTAAATATCGGTTCACTAGGTTAGGGTGATAGGGTGGCGCATTGATTTGCTTGGTGAGTTGGAAAGAAAGGTCCATGCATTCCCGTCATAGTTGGGACTTTCCTTTAGTGCTTTCACCGTCCGTCAATATTTGTGCGCTTTTGTTGTCAATATTTATGACATCATTTGCCGTTATAGAATTGGTGTCTCAGAAATTATGTTTTCAAATGTAATGGCAATTCTCTCATATTTTTGTATTTTCTGGGTGAAAGTTTGTTGACATGTGCTATTAATTCTTGACCGTGTGTGTATACTTCAATCAGCAATAAATTAGCCCCGACAAAAAAAATAAAGGAGGAGCAAAAGATAACTATGAGGTTCTTAACCCTTACGCAGACACGAATGCCTGCGAAAGGGTTAAGGCGATGACTTTGAAGAAAGTTTGTCTAATCTCTCCGCGGGTTTCCTTCTTTTCATCGAAACTTTTTGATTTGAACCTTCTATACGTTCTAATGTAATACGAAGTTGGATTTTTCCCGTGGAAAGTTATCAGGCATCTAACACGGTGGTATGTTTTAGTATTGTAGTGGGATTTTGTAAGAATAGAAGCTCCGCCTGAGCCCTTGTTCAGGTACGAAAGACCAAAATCCTGGTGTTTTGTTGTTGAAGGCTTTTACGCGCCAGTCCCTTGTGACCACGGAATATTTATGTGAGGTGTTTTTAATTCTTAATGGATATTCAGTTGGTTCTTCCGTTGCCAGGCCCTGCCGGGCATGGACATGTACTCAATGTATTTTATGGGACCCATAGGACAGAGTTAAGGCTGACGCCAACGGGAGAGGAATAGGCAAAGTCTAACCAGAGGGGAAAATCCACATTCTCGCTCTATTTCCTAAATTCAAGCCAAAAACTAGAAGGCTTTGCAAAATCGGATCTAGGCAAAATGTGGTCTAGGACTCAAACTATTTTAAACCACTCATTTCGATGGCACTCGCGAAGTAAATTTCTTCAACCGGAGAATGTCTTTTTCTAGCTATATCGGGGCCGGAATCCAATTTACTTAAAACTTAGTACGAAAGTTTAAAATTCATTTTCTACAAGCTAAAATTGACTTGTTCTTACTTAGCTTTTTTTCTGTACCCACTTTTTTTTACAATTTCCTTGGCTTTAATGGAAGGAATACAAGTCGGACCAGAGTGAAATGATTCTACGATTCCAGAAGTGTAGAATCTTTAACCTTTTTTCGGGCACGAATATATAGTCGTCCCCTTGGGACGACTTTAAGCATTCGTACCTGCAAAAAGGTTAAAAATTTGTAGAGTTCTTCATGCGGGATGGTTTCTGTAAAGTGTGCAATTCTTTCCACAGGACAGGACTACGCGTATAATGTTTACCGATAATGAAGTTCCGCATTTCATTCCAATGTAAGGTCGACAAAAATTATTGTACAAATTCAACTCTACTTAGTGTGAATTTTGAATATCGCCTATGTGGCATTTCAATTTTCAGGGCAGGGATTTTTTGAAGCAATACTGCAGGCTGTTACAAACATTGAATAATGAATTACGCTAGTGCATATTTGCCGTATTGTAGTCAAATTGTCCAAGTGTATAGGAGAGTTTCTCGGCTCTATAGCATGTAAGCCATGTGACGCATAGCACTGTATAGCCATTTGGCTGGTACA
>JAQFYE010001525.1:0-22490 GCA_034694305.1 Protaphorura glebata | reverse complement strand
CTATGACCCCCTAAGAAAGAAAATCCAAAGCAATAAGTCCTGCTTCGATCTTAACATTTATAGACGTATGTGGTCGTACTTGACACGCTGCATGGCGTGGGCATATCTCCAACATGAGGGCATATATCAAGGAGGGTATATCTCTCCAACATTAGGACGGCATATCTCGAGGAGGGCATATCTCTCCAACATTAGGAGGGCTACCAAACAATATGCTTCCAAACAACTTTAACCTCTAAGTTAAGCCTGCTCGCCTTTAGTGTTTCAATCGAACCTAAACAAATATGTAAAGCTTAGTTGCTCTCAGAGATATAACATTCTGACCGTAATGTTACATTTCCCATCCTGCTTTGCGATCGGTGCATTCTGACGAAGTTGAAGTAGCTTCGTGCTGCCTATCTTATTGCAAAGAAGAGTCATCAATTGTGCGATGCATTTGGCCTAAGGTGCATGGGATCCTGAGGTGCTGCCGACTGCGTTCTATTCGTGAAGAACAGTGGTTTTGGTGTGAGAGGAGTGACAGCAGTGAGGAGCGCGGCACAGAATGCCGGACAAGGTGATCACATAAGCCCGTAAACGGGATAAAAGTAAACAACCCATTTGATCAGTCACAGGATGGCCTTTGGTTCAGAATAACAAAAGTGCACATATTTGAACACACGTCAGGTTCATTGGTTTCATTTTAAGCCATGTCCTGGTCGAATCGGATAATCCGTTCGACGGAATACATCATTCTGGTACACCCTGTATATTTGAATAGTTAATGTATTATATAAATTTTTGGAAACATCCTATATGTCCTGTATCTATCCATAACAGTTATACCAAGGTTGGTCAACAAATCCCTACAAGGTTAGCTCATGCGTGTTTGAAATTTAGAAAATTTGAAATCTCGGATTTCTATCACTCTGGGTTGTGGCGCCATTGGATTCGGTGTACAACTTCCATCTACCCCCATGTAAATTGTACACCAAAGCCAAAAACAAACAACTTTTCTGGAAACAAATTGCGGATGAGCTAACCTTGTGGGGCGGGGAGATGGTTGTCAAGGAGCCTTGGGATTTATGATATATCTGACTATTTCAAATCAGATCCGGAAACGCTACGTCACATTAATCGAAATTTTCGGACGATGCGAGACAACAAAATTATTTGACACGATCTTAGCACTGCATTACAATCAAGTAAGTAATCTCTTATTACCCGGGTATTGGCATCCGGACAGTGTTGAACAAATATACCAGGCTGACGAATGCGAACTGGTTTATTAGAACAATCGACATGTGCTCTAAATTTTCGGACAACCAGCCCATCTTTTTCGTCACTCCTGACAATTTGGTAATTTGTAGGACATTCTCCCAAAGGTGTTTTCTGAAAATAAATTTAGTCCGGGTTAATTATGCCATTCGAGGGTCGGTTTCAAGCAAAGTTAAATGTTTGAGAAAATTATGAACTTTCCTGGGTACAAACACTGGAATATTTCTAAATTACGGACTTTAAGTTTCCGAATTTACTATTTCTTTCAAAAATAATCTAGACTGTTGCTAAATATTCATAACTACGTCTCATGGGATGATACTATCGAATTAATTTTGATCTCGTTACTAAATTACCCCACGGGAAATTTTTAATAAAATTGTGTAGTGTTATAAAAGGATATTTTTTGACCCCGATTTTCCAATTAACTTCTCAGAGATTCAGTTACAACTGTAATAATCGTTTTGACCTTTTCCAAATTAATTTATTTATTTAGCGGAATGCCAACTTAATTATTTTGACTTCTGATTAATCAAACTGCCATCCTAAAATTATCAATTACATTCTGTTTTGAGAAATTGATATTAGATAAGGGAAGGAGTCGCCGATTAACTAAAACGATTATCACTGTCGTTACTCAGTAAGTTTTTCAAGAAGTTTTTACAAAATGCTTTAGGTTGGTGGGAATTATACAGTGCGGTCCATAACCGTTTATTTGTAGATTTTGGGTAATAACTGTTAGATACAATTGGACAATTGGAAGCGGTTAGATAACGTTAGATAACAATTGGAAGCGGATTACGGACCTGACGGGCAGGATGGATAACTATTTTTGGGGTCATCAGAAAATAATACATAACTCGTAGCCACGCAACTTTCTTGAATTTAGCTTAGTTTAAGATTCTTTCATCAATTCATTAACGACATAAACAGCTCACGTAAAGCTTGCATAAAATTGTTCATAAAATTTATATTCCAGCATTTTTATTATCTACTGCGTTCAGCTGTTAACGGAATTCAAGATTCTGAACAAGTCTTATTCATTGCTTGGGTATAATTTTGTAACTGATTACCTCCTTGACAAAATAGTTGACTTTCTTGTCTCCGTCAATGGACTGGACATCGGCCTGGACACTGGATACAATTCCTCTTTGGATATTTCTAGCCCACTCTGGAACATCTTGACTCAGAACAACACTGTTCAACTGTTTCAAATTTAAAAAAGAATGTATTAGTTATATTAGTTTTCAAATTTTGAATATTTCCTCCACAAAAACATTTCCGTAATAACAAAACATGAATTGCTATTGTTTAAAAAAAAAGAATTTTATTTGTAAACTATTTAAAAAAACTGTAAACTATTTAAAAAAATATTTCAATATTGTTGTCATATGTTTAATTTTTGGTCAATTATTGAAGATTTAAGAAATCACCTTGCTTTTTAAGTTTTTGCATATTGTGTACCTGTAGATTGTCTCCAACAATGACTTGAAAGGGCTCCGTCAGTGGATTCAATTGTTGGTAGGACTGAAGAATAATGTCTGGAGGAGCCAATTGGTCATATTCCCCGTTGTAAACTCCGAACTTGAGGTCATCAATTTTAAAAGTGAGGACATTTGTTCCGGACGGTAACTGAATCTTAAGTTTCCCAGTGATGTTATAACTTGAAGCAAAACTGACATAGTTCTTTGACCCCGCACTGACCGTCGCTACATAATTATAAATGTATTCTTTTCCAGGAAGGAAAAAAGTAGCAGAAGTCAAGCCAACTGCTAAGCCTAAAATTGTAGAATTAAACACAAATTTCAACATTTGAAATTTTTTATACAATTATTGGAAAATAATCTAAATCTCAAAATATTTTTGTCACTTACATTGAATAATTAGGATTGAAAACGACTTCATTTTTCTAACTTTAAGGAACGTTAGTCCCAATAACTCAAACTGAAACTGAAGAGAAATTTAACTTAGACGGTGGTTTTGTAGGAAACAATTAAATGAAACGTCTCATGATTCGATCATTGGGTCAAAGGTTGACATTGACACTGGAATTTGTGTGCTACTTTACTTAAATTGATAACAATATGTAGTCTTTTTTATCGGATTTATCGTTTATTTACTCTCCGTTAGATTAAGAAGGCGACATAGAATATTGAGATCACCATTACATCATTTTACTTAGGGACAGTGTAAATTAAGTCAACAAAATTAAGTCATAATGTTTCCATTAGGAAAAATTTAACATTGTATTCCATTCGAAATCAAAATGTATAAACTTTTCCTTCTCTTGTGTAAACAATTTTCCGGCTTGACACTTGTTGACTTTGGATTTGATTGAGGACTTTGGAATTGAGTTTCACCCCTGAACATCGTCTGGCCAAGATTTAAAGAAATCTTCCGGCTCCGGATTTTATTTGCTGAGGATGATTACACGTGAACGGACACAAATTTATTTATTATTTACTTGATCCAAAAATTGAACTGACAGAAGACGTGACAAAACTGGTTAAGTTCAGTAAGACATAAATGATAATAAATGTAAAATGTAACTAATAAAAAAATATCTCTACCTCAATTCGGAGGAATACGCAAAAATTTTATAATTTTATGCATACATTAATCGGCGTTTACAGCAAGGCACGGTCAGTGGCGGGTCTAGGATTTTTTAGCACGTAGGCACAAGTAGATCTAACCGGACGCCCGCCGCTTGCGACGGTTCCCGCGGAGCGGCCGCCGGAGGCTAAAATTTTTTGTCGGTCTTTTGTAACATATGTTGCATGTAAAACGTACTTTTAACACCAAATATTTAGTACAATGCGGGCTAATTTTTGTCATGTAGGCACAGGCACAAAATTACACGTAGGCACGGACGGGCCTACTTGTGCCTGTTCCTAGACCCGCCACTGGGCACGGTGAGGCATCGCCGTGTAATACATTTTCAGTAGAGATGTGATTGGTTTCATTTAGCCTACGAACGAAACTTACAGACACAGAAAAAAAACTCTCAACGGGAAAACCTCTCTAAAGCAGCCATCAGCCGTTGTCCCATGGATAGAATCGAACCCTCCATACAGCGAAATGACAAGTGGCCGTCTGAAACACAGTATATTACTCGAATTGGCAATTCTTTAAAGTCGAAACGCGAATTAATGCTATCCCAATATATCCCAATATTCTACAACTTAATTCTCAAAATAAAGTGATACAGTGTTACAAGATACCAGATGAGATTACAACTTTAGGTATTAAATTATAAAAAGTTTCAAAATAATTCAGCAATCACTGGCGTTGCAACTTTCGTAAGAAAATAAAACGGGCTTAGCGATATGCTTATTTCAAATAAAATATAGACCTTAGATAATTATTTAAACAGGTTTTACAAGGTTCAAAATCGGTTGAAAATTTTAAAATAGGTAAAAAAAAAAAAAAAAAGGTTATAACGTCAACATTAAGAATTTGTGTCAGTTAAGTCTGGTCGGAATATTCAATCTTTAATGACGAAATAAGCGAGGACGAGGCGAACTTGCAATTCTGGTGACGTTGTTATCTATCTATCTATCCCAATATAATCTTGCAACCTGACAGAATAGAAACTACTACAGAACAGAAGCATTTAATCCACCTTAGCACATGGAAGAAAACTACGTCACAGTAAATATCAAAATAAAATAACCAATCTTGAACCTTGTATACTTTTAAAAATTTTGTACCAACAAAAATTGTATCATGTACTAATATTGTAGTTTATTTTGAGTAACCGCAGCAAGAAATACCGCACGACATATACAGAATCACAAACTCAAAAAATTTTAAATTATCTATTTCCAAAAAGATGGCCGAGTGGTTTTTATGACATCTTAGGAGTTTAACATTTTTGACGAAGTGACCAAAAGTCCTTTGGTTGTCGAAATTAGTTGTAAGGGAAGCGGAACAAGGTAACAAGTTGGCGTAAAGACAGGAATTCTTTGTTTTCGACTTCAAATGACGTACCTTTATGAATCAACTTATTGTGATAAACTTGCTTCAGTATGTTCCAAGAAGATGGACTTTTTGAATGTCATTATGTAAGAGTAAGAACATAAAAATATGTTCAGTCTTCTACTTCCTTTTGTATTTTTCTATTACAAGAAGTTCGAAACATAGGTATAATTAACTCACATATCTCGGTGATTATCATCAACCGGTTTTACAGAACTGATTCTACAATGGAACTGTTTTGAGCGCGACGCTTAGAATAGTGATGCTGACAAATCCTTGTAAATACAACTTTAATCGATTTATACTATGGGCTGTATGCAATATGATTATTATGCATAAACTTGATTTTGACTTTTTGCGTATTACTTGTATTTATTGTTAAAGTCGTCAATTAAATCACATTAGAACTTTCAACTTCACTTAAGTAAACAGATTACATCTGTAGATTTCATGATGCACTATTTCTGGCGATTTACTGTCAGTATGAAGGTAAATATTCTTTCCCAAGAATGAACTCCGTACTACTGCGATGTTTTAGCTTTGGACCCGTTGAAGAAATTATGCTTCTGCGAATTTAACTTTTTTTTAAATTCTAGCCCTAGACAAACTTGTTGTTCATTATATGTATTTTTGTTTTATTCTCTACGATGTATCGGCGTTTGTTTGAAACATCGGTAATAAGTTTTTTTTTTTGGAAAACCTTAGACGCAATTTCTTTTTTGGAATTTGGATGAAAATTTAATTCACATTTTATGAAGACTAGTTATAAAAATTTTACTGCAACGAATTACTCGAATTCCCAAAATATAGTCGTCGACGACTATGTATTAGTTTTGTTGACGCTTAAATGTAAATATCAGAATTCCATAATAAATCAATGGGGATACACATAAACGAACGAACAAATAGTTTGACACGAAATTATGTTGTAATAATTTTATTAACGTTAGCAATTCAAAACAACATAAACAAACGACAAAACTGTTTCACTGGCTTAACGAACTTATGAACATTCCGATATGGGTTAATTGACTTACACACTGTAACCCTTATAACTGAGTTCTCCACTCGGAGATGAGGTTGAGGCATTGAATTTATGGTTTACAGGTTAACTTGCTAATTTTGAATGTACGTTGTGTAGAGTAGAGTACTGTGGCATCTGGAGTTTCTGGAGAGCGTTTGGACAAAAATAATTGAATTAGATCCGACAATTCAAAAGATTGTTAATTTATTAAAGGGCCGATACCAATTTTCTTCACTAGAATAGACTCCCTGAGCTCTGGAAGAAGCTGAACACAGATTCTGTTCCCGACAACTCGGTATTTCCATCCGAACTTTCCCCGAACAAATTGAGTCCCATTGAATTCCCTCCGAAGATATCCAGACTAGTGGACATTTCACCGAATGGTGCGGCTGACCTGCTGACGCAAAATGAATCGTCTTCATCTGTGCGCAATTGTTTTGCTTTGGTGTGGCAGTCTACTTCTTTTCGTTTTTTGCTTAATACGGTGTCAGAGTCAGAATCCATGATGCCCTGGAAAAAAGGAAGCACGAGTATATTTATGTATTGGACTAATTAATAAAAATTAGTTATAAAAAGTGTGCTTGAGTTGACGTACAACAGGTTTTGGCGCTGGAACAGGTGGGGGTGGCATCAAACTAGCATCATCTGGTTTGGCTGCCAGCGTCAAGTTAGAAGAATCGTTCGCCGGACAAGGATTCTCTTTATTTCCTTGCTCCGTATTTTCGGTACCGATTGTCGGGGATCCAAATTTCGTTACGATCCTGGGTTCACGAGTCACTTCAGTTGAGCGTGCCATAATATCTTCTAATAAGGATGTATTTTTACTCCTCGACAGAAAAGCACCGAACTCCGAAAGTTTGTTCTTTTCTGGAACAGTTGCGGTTGGACTTCTTAAATTTTTGAACGACCGTGCATTTGGGACTTGAAACGTTGACTTGGCTGCAGGCATCATTCTAGTATTTGATCCAACAACACTATTAGGCTGGCTCGAACGTTGCTCCAGGTTATAAGTTTTACGAAACTGAGTCAGTCTCTCATCGAGTGACATATTCCGATTATCATATCTCTTTTTGAGCTCATCTCTCTCTTTTAGACCAGCCTTCAAAAACGAATTCATCTCTTGCGCCTTTCCGTACGTCTCAGCAGTTCTGATACAGATTTCGACAAAACTTTTCCAATCATTCGCATTTGAATTCTGCAATGCCATCAGTTCATCTTTAAGTTTTGTTGATATAGCTCTCTTCTCCTCTAAAGCGTCTCTGGTACTAGAAAATACAGAATTGATCTTCTCGTACTCGGCAATGACTGGAATTTGAAGATATTGTTCCTGTGAAATTAAATTAGCAATTAGTTATTGGATGGAAATTGAAGTAAAACAAAAATGTCCTTTCCCCACTCCCTGTAAATTCTTACTTTGAACCGTGCGCTAAGTTCCTGATAGTCTTTCCTCTTCTGAATTCGGTAATTCCTCAAACGGTCGAGTTGTCGTTTCACATGCTCTTTTCGCTCCAACAACTCCTTAAGAGAAATCTTCAATTCCTCTACTTCATTTTTTAAACTGAAACAAAAGCAAGAAATGCCACTTAGAACAACACAAACAAGAACAACCAACAAATTATATGGAAAATTTCAAATGACATTGTAATGAAGAAACGAAAGCTACCACAACAATAATTTAATTTAACTCACCTTGATTTGGTAACTTTTGCTCCGGAAGCCTTACTCTCTCCAATTTGAACTTCCAATTCGATTTTGAGAATATTTTGAGTCAATGTAACATTCTGTTGCTTAACTTGAACCAATGTGTCACGAAGACCTGTACAATAAGGTAGGGTATGATTAAGGATAAGAAGACTAATTGAAATCGAATTATACTTGGACGTATGAAAATGGCATCAAAATTTTCAGAGAGTGTCAAACGCACAACACGTACATAAGTGCTTACCCGTTAAAGGGTTATTCTTGCGAATTGACCGGCCAGAAATCAATTTATGTAGTTAATTTCAATAAACTATTTTTGGTCTCTGGAGCAAAGTGATGACTTTAATACATTAAAAACACCGGAAGTCGATTACGTTTTATTGAGATTGTTTTTCGATCTAATTTCAGTATTGAGCAGTACTACCACTACGATAATTTAAAGCAACGAGTACCATAAATTATTTTCTAAGTCCCGAGTAAGGAATTACCACCGGGGGAAAACAAATAATTTTACGGATCTTTACGAGTCATGACCTTTGGAACACTCTTCGTTGTATTTGACAGATATTTTAGATATTGGATTTGACTATCTCGAACGTAATTTCTTTGATTCACTAGATAAAATTGAGAAATTGAGATTTATTTGACAAAATTGGGAAAGTCGACAGTGGGAATTTGACACTCACTTTTCACCTCATCTTCCTCTTGAGCGATGGCGAGTTTGATTTGACTGAGTTGACTCTCGACACTTCCTAATGCTTCGTACAGGGACGACGACATGATGACAAGGATGTCACAGAAACTCTTTGACGACACTTTTGACTCGTCACTCAGCACTTCCGTCCTTGACCTTGACCTTTGGCTTCACAAAGTCACACAAGCGATGAGCGATGGCGTACTGAGAGAATTGAAAGAAAGTTCACCAGGTTGAAGATTCCCGCCTTGGAGGAAGGAAGCCAAGATGGAGACAGAAATTGAACAAAGACAAACTCCACTTAATACCCCGTCCGCTAGATGTCTCCCAGGTCGGATTCTTCGTTTCGCGCATCATATCTCTAAGTTGTAGAGGTCAATGTTGTGGAGGTCAATGTTTGTTTGTTTTTCCATTAGAGTGCTAACACCTGCATTCAAACATTACAGAGTATGCGAGTTGATATGCTAATTGACCGCGAAGTAAACGGACACAGTTTTCTGCTTACTTAAAACTCTAGATCAAAAATGAAATAGAACAAAATAAACCAAAATGAAGTTTAAAAGTAAGTAGATGCGAAAGAATTGAGACAGCACATTGGTACAAGCTGAAATTGTTCAAAGAGCCTATCTGGTGTTCTTAATTTATTAGAATTCATCGAGGTCTTCTAAAAACTACTTAAAATTTCCACACGAAAAGGATGCGATCTTATCGAGGATCCAATTGAAGAGTGTAAGACCTTTTGACAGCACTATCAATTCTGATTTTGATGCGATCATGAAAAAAATGAAAACTGTCGTTCTATTTTGGTGGGTCTTTCTAATGCGACAATTACTGAAGGTAAAGGGACACCGCTATGTTTATGTTGGGCCACAGAACAGATAAGAGCTAGGGTGCACGCAATGTTAATGCTATGCTCCGCATCTGATGGAGTAAAAGCAAGTATTAATTTCGGATGTGTTCGAGAGGATCCCACGATGGCTGATTGAGTGCCAGAAATACTTGCACAATTTAAATACAATTTTGAACATGGGAAGTATGTCGAGTCGAGTATGTTTCTGTCTGTAAGTACACTATATTTTTGCTACTACTTTTGCAATTTGACCCACGATTTACTGTTGAGCCACATATGCAGCAGAAAATAGATAATTTTGTGACACTATCAAAGTATTTTCTAGTGCTTTGTCCAAAACAGAATAAAAATTGCTTTATAAAAAAAGATATTTCAGTTTTAGATTTTTCGAGCTTATATTTACTATGAATTATTGAGATTGAATAACATCAAGAGGACAAGTTTACTGGTAGATTTCATATATCTTGTAGAAGAATTGAGTGCCCTATTCTTCTGCCAGTCTGATAGAACACAAGCATTTGGATAACTCCAGCTACGATGACCTTGTCCATGATGGTCAAAAAAAAACGTTCGACTACTCGTCCAAAGAAACCAATATGAAAATATAGTGGAGGACAAGACCGGAAAATCTGTTTGTTAAGTGAATTTAAACGACCACTACTTTTCGTAATCCTGAGGGAGTTCGGAAACACGCAAGATGATTTCGGAGTTTGACCCAGAAGCTTAGCGGCGAATCGTATCGCATTCAGGACAAAGAGTAGAGCAAATATGGCCACCAGAGTTAAACCTGGGCTTATGACTAGAATGTTTGACATAATAAAAATAATTATACAGACAACTGCACATATCAGAACACCGCATAGGAACACTATTAGCACAGAACCACATATTGAAAATATACTGTCGATCCATTTATGCATTATCTGATGAGCGCGATACAGTCTCAGGAGTTGGATATTCCGTAAAATACTAATTGCTGCATTCCTTCTGTTTCTGGAATTTAGAAATGAGTGGACATGTTTAGAAAATTAATCAATTGCCTGTTATTTTGGTTAAATGAAAACCTACGAATATAATTACAGTTGCGAAGATCCTCAATACTAAACTGATTGTTTAGTTTACATATTCTCTAGAGTAAAAATATAAAGCGTACGGTATACAAGAAAGGGTTATCAGGTGGATGTGGGTGTCACTACGGAAAATGAGGTATACATTCTGCTGATGACCTTATACGAGATTTTCTAAGCTATTAGCCTCCGGTAGCGTTGGGATGTAAAACCAAAATGGGAAAATATATTCCACCTCTGTTGGGTTAATATTTTTACTCAGCAATTGATAGGATTGTCCCCCAACATTTTGTTTAGCATGTATAACTCATTATTTTCCGATATTGGAATTTGCGGGTTTCGTAAATTATTTCGATTCTGCTATATTTTTCATTTAATAGCATTTTAAAATTTCACGAATTGTACTTATTCAGAATACTCACATGTGGTGATGATGATCCAGCCATGTATTGATAAAATTCGGGTAGCCAACTCCTAACAAACTGACTCCAACCACAATTGCATCTGTCCATCCAATGTAAGTTCCAAGTATTAAATATATAATTTCCCCTTGTCGACGAGTGATCAACCATCCAAAAATGTGTAGTGTGCTGTACAGAAGTCTTAATTCGATAACAAAGGCGAAAAGTAGAAAGAATGGGATTGCAAGACAAAATACTGAGAAGAGTCCACTCAGAATTCGGATATACGTTTCTAACCCGTCCTTGTCAACGACAAGAGGGAATCTGAAATGTTTAGCCAGTTTTCGGTAGAGGACAAGAAGATTGTTGGCAATTAAAACGATTTCTTTGTACAATATTGTCAACATGTAAAATGCAATGGAAATTCCAAAATCTGAGATAATCAAACCCATGCCAATCAGTCGTTCGTAAAATGGAACATTCACAACAGACATTAACATAATTATCCATAGCGCAGCAATGATACGGAACCAAATGTTGAACAGAATGACAAGTCGGAATATAATGAATCGAAACGAGATTTTTTTCAATAGTCGGAACTTCGATACTCCTTTGGATTTGTGAATTTCGAACGGCGCCAACCAGAAAACGTATGTCAGGATGTACAAAATGCGACGAATATATTTTAATGAATTCTTGGATATCATCGTCCTTTGTTAATTAGACTGATTTGAAAACGGAACAATATTTTTCTCGCAAAAAGTACAAAATCTGGCGACTAGCTGTTCCATGTAACGAAATCTAGAATGTGCAAAGCTTGACGTATATGTATCCATATCTCCGCTGTTGAAGCATGAATAATTTATATCAGGTGGAATAAGAGTAGTAGACATTAATTTTGAAAGGTCTTTTGTGCGAAGATTACAAAAAAATATATAAAAGCATAGCGGTGTTATAACATATGTATATTTTCGCCGCTTGTCTTTAGACATCAAATATAAATAGATTCGTCCATTTCGATTCTATTATATTATTTATTATTATTTTCATTCTATCAAGTAAATGCCGCAATGTATTTTCTGTGTATTGCACAATTGCCGTGAAAAATTGAAATACGTCATAGATGGCTCCTATTACGTAATTCCGATTTTAACCAGGACTAAATGTTTTTTATTTGTACGTAATATACTGGGCGATCTGGTTGGTGGTATCATTACTGGGTGGTTCGGCTGGTTCCAGCTACAGCTGCAGAGGATTGCTCTCAGTGTTTTTTGAATGGTTACGAGTTGCTCACGAGATAAAAATTATTATTGATTTCTCATTCTAACCAGTATAATCTGAGAGTATCGAATGTCGCATTTGATACTCCGAGAGTAAAATTGCACCCGCACTTGGCCCCGTCTGTGAATGGTTTTGTATGAAGCTACGGTAGAAGATTTCATAAACTCCCGATATACGAATATTCTATGACACTGGAAATAAACTTGAAAATGTTAACACGATGGACATTTTTCTCAAATCGTAAATTATTGGTAAAATTATTTCTCTGAGTTAATTGGTCGTTAGTATTATTGTTCAGACCTTCGTTGTATTCCTTACGAGGAGATTCAATTTACAGTCACCCGTAATTGAGTGTATCTTGTATTTCGTGATTAGCTAAGCTACCCAGCTAATATGCAGAACTGAAAGCGCTATGCTAAAGTTTTAAGTTTTTTTCAGTTTGTCATTCTGGTAGCTAATTTGAACTGATTCAATCGGCTCGATTTTTCAAATATATGAATCGGAATCACATGCCCCGATATGTAATGAAGAAACAGCACACCATTTTGGAACCAACTTTCTTTTTATTTTCAGCTGAGTTTTACATTGACATTGTTATAGAAAAGTCGTAGTTGTAGATATTTAAAAATATTTTGAATGAAGCCGATTCAAGAACCTAAACCTATACAATTTCACCTGTTCACAAAATTAACGTTATATATTCTTTAAGACGAAGACAGACAGTAATTAACAGCCGGAGTGTTGACATTTTCCTTCTGAAACGATGTAAGCTTTGGCCATATCGGCTTCGCTGAGCTTGCATGTGGGGTTTGGCCCAACGAGATCGTCCTCCTTGTTACCGTTGTAATTACCGCAAAGACCACAAGAAGTGGCACGGTACCGGGAACCAGCTGTGATGGTCGCATAGTTTCCAGTGTACCCAACGAAGACACTCAATTTCTCAGACAAGACAGCAACGTACGTAGGGTTGATCTTGACGAACCTAAAATTCAGAAAATCAGGATTAATTAAATGTTTGCTCATTTCGTCCAAAAGTTAAGACTTTGAAAATGGTAAAGACTTACTTGAAGAGTTTCTCAGCATCTTCATCTGTGTAAACAGAGTCGGTGATTGGAACGTCCTTTCCGTCAACCTTCGCGGTGTTCAAGTCATTCAATTCAATCTTGTGTTCTCCGAACATGATGGTGACTCCCTGTAGATCGAAAAAATTAATAATGAAAAATAACCAGAAGTATCAAAATTTTGCCAGTGTTGGTTAATCAGAAAATACTGGTTTCTAACAGATAATCAACCAGGGCACCAGTCGTCATAAACGTTATGAAAATTTGACGCATGTGGTAAGGAGAAAACAACGAAATCATTGTCATCGGTGGTCAAAACCGTTATGGAAAATACTTACGACTCTGTCAGCAGCAAGTTTGCGACTGAGAACGGCAAAACGTGGTTTATCGTCACAATCACCAGCCAAAAGTGTTGGGCAATCGGTCAAATCGGTATGGTAGGTGGCATTGTCGAAGGTAATGACGGAAGCAGGGCTGTGGACACAATATCCTAAGGGAACACGACATTAAAATTCTTTGTCATTTAAAAAGTACTAGTATTTTAGAAAAAAAAGTCGTACCGAAGATTCCAGCTTGGAACATGTTGTAGTAAAATGGAGAGAATCGTGAGAAAACTGGTCTTGGTCTAAGAGGACCTGGAAGAGATTGCAAATCAACATTGTGGAAATGTTCTTCTTGTCCTTGTGATCCATGGAAGTGGATGTCCAAAAGTGGGTGTGTCTTGCTGGCAGAAACGTCAATTTCAAGTTTGCCTTCGGCATACTCTGGGTCACTCTTGGTCTCAACATGATGAGCATGAGCATGGGCGGCGGCTCCAGATGAACCTTCCTCCCAATATGGCAGCAAGAATGCGGCTAAAGCAATGGCTGGTTTCCTCCATCTGTTTCGTGATTCGATATCAATCTGGAAAAATCATCAACAATTTACCAGTTAGTATTTTCTAATAATTTGAACGAATTGACAAATATTTAATCTCGACCGGCGAAATATTCAAAAATAGTATGCTGCCCATAAACCCTTACCCCTTTTTGAAAGCCGTTCACTAAAGAACAGTTATGAGGGACTTTGCAGAATTCTTACCTTGTAATCAATGGTGATGTTAGATTCACGGAGGTTGGTTTGGTCAATGGCGGCTTGCATACATTCATGAGTGGCTGGGGTGATAGATCCTGGCCAATCCTTGGAATTGGTTTGTTCTCTGCATTGTTTGAATGGCCAGCTGTTTCCAAGAGCTTCCTCGACTTGTTCTTGAGAACGGCGAGCTTTGCGGGCAGCCTTAATGTAAGAATTAGTGGTTGGGCAAGCACTGGCCTTTCCACCCTCTGGTTCTGGTCCCCAAGTGACCTTAATGTTTCTCTCATAAGTTGGGTCATTGTCTCCTTGGAAGGAAAGGAAGTCGACAGCCTTCTTGTTCTGGGCATTGATTTCAACGCAAACGACGCCCTTCTTTCCGGTCTTGTCATCCTTGCCCAAGAATCGGAGCTTGATATCACGCTTGTCATTGATTCCAGTCGTTGTGACTCCTCCGGTGATGTCAATGGTACGGATTGTTGGTTCAGCTCCACCATAATTGAAGTTAACTGTTGACTTGACTTGGACCTTAGCTCCGAGCTTCTGGTTTGGATCTGGAGTATAGTTCACACGGACTTGTCCATCGACCTGAAAATAATAATTAATTTTCGTTTAGAATGGACCAGCGTGAGACACATCGAATCGATCTCTTCATATAGTTAAAGGTCAACTACCTTTTCCAAGATGCTCTTGGCAGATTTGTCTTGGATGAAGTAAGCCTTGACTCCGCAGGTTTCGGTGGTTGGTGAAAGGAAGAGAGCGTCTCTCATGTGTTGGATTCCAAGCATGATTCTCCAGAAGACTAAACCTCTGGAAATTAGGAATTATGATATTTATTAGCATTATGCTCGCAATTTAGTAGGGGAATGTTGAAAGTGGAATCGGAAAACTGAGCTTACCCGGTATTCTTGTTGTCCTCTGAGAAATACTTGGCCAATTTCTTCACGGTGTGGTATTTGGAGTGTGGTCTTTCACAATCGAAGAATTTAGCTCCACGTTTCACTCCTGAGATGTAGTTGAAGCGGGTCAATTTTGGAATTCCAATCTCTCGCTGAAAAGTTCAAGAAATCCAAAATATTATACTTGTTCAAAAAATGTCTTAATTTTTTAGATTTTTCGAATTAGTTCAAATGAAATAATTATGCGCTGTTAGAAATATATTCATTTATGATATTCTTAAGAATAATTTATTATAGATTAGTTTATAATAAACGATCGTTTTTGAAAGAACTCACTCAGAAATGACACGGATTTGTTAAGAAAGAAGTGGAAGAAATTACACCCATATTTTTAGAAAAAAATCTTAATACTTCGAGTTTCCAGGGATCTCTATATCAGAAATTTTGAATTTCGAAAATATTTTTTATATAAATTCACTCACTGTTCCACGGGCTTCAGCACCCTTGGTAATGATGGCGACTGGAGAGCAAGTTGGACAAGAAGCCTTGAGAAGTGCGACGGCGGCAGCATCCTTGGGAGTTCCCAAATCGCTCTTGACTTGAACGAAAGCAGTAGCGTGAACCATGGCGATGAATGGATCTTCTTCAGTTGGGGTCTGAGCAGAGAAGGTCAGAGATTGTTGTTTCAGGTCAATTCCGAGGGTAGAATGACGTGGGTCACGGGCACGGTAAGTTCGGACAGCGGTGACGGCATGGAGGGTTCCGAAAGCTGGCAAATGGTTGTTGACGGTGGAGTAAACGAAAAGATGACCCCTGAAGGAAAAATGAAAAATGAAAAATATATTGGTCAATTTGGCAATCTGGAGGAAAAATAGTCAAAATTGGATTACAACTTTCCAGCTCGAGCTAACTACTTAGGCTACGGTGAGATTTTCCTAAGGTCAAGAACTGTCTTGGATTTTCGAAGAGCACGTTTATGTCGCTATTGTCGCTACAAGTTATCCCACCAAGTATCTCTTAACCGAACGTATAAAGCATGTTTTGACATTTTGTGTTTGTCTTTAGGCGATAAGTTACCATTTCGTTCATAGTTACAAGCACGTGCCGAAAAAGCATTGCAAGAGTACAGTAGTCTCTTATTATTTTTGTTATTTTTATTATTGGCTGGAATACTTACTGGAATCGCAAGTCAGTTTGTTGTTGGAAGCCAGTTCCAGCCTTTTCACGGTTGATCTTAGCCTGGAGTCCAAGCAAACCAGCAGCGGAGCTGATAACAGAAACCGGAGTTCCGACAGTGGATGGTTCCTCAATGATAATTCCTCCCATCAGCATCATACGGGCAGAGTTGAATTCATAAGCGCTCTTCATTTCCTGGAGTTTCTTGATCCCTGGAAGAGAATATCGACAAGAAAGTTGTAGCAATTGGTGATAGACAAGCATTCATTCAACCTCCTGATTGTACAGTCAATACAGAATAGTTCGTGCTTATTTCTGGTATGACTTATTTCCATCATCGTTTTTCATTTTTGATTAGTGAACTTAAATGAAATCGGATTACAACCCCATCTTTCAGATATTTTATGTGAAACGAAGGAAATTTTTTTCTAACAGATAGAGATCTGGTTGCGTTGCATGTTGAATTCACATTGTACAATATCTGAAATTCTGAAATCTGACTTAGATCAGATCAAATCTCCGTCCAACTAAATAAGTGTATATCTGACGGTAACATATTCTCTGATCTATGGACCCGTACCCGTACAACCTGAATCAATTATTTTATCTCCACTTACACATTGGAATAGTGGTGACAGTCTTTTGGTCAGCAGCGTGGTAAGCAACAACCTTCTGGTGGACAATGAAAGCCAATTCAATCTTGAGTGGAGTTGCAGTTCGCTCTTTGACTCCGATTTTCTCAAAGATACCCTTAACCTCATCAAAGTCCACTTGTCCAGTGGTCATGGACATGACGCGGTCAGCAATAGCCTTGCCGACACCTTCGAGACGGATGAAGAGCTGTAAAGAAAATTTAGAATCTTATTGAATACGTATCAAAATATTGAAAACATTATCTCAAGAGTTTCAGAGAATCCCAAGCAAAACCTATTAAGTCTTATACTATTTTGTGGTATTCGACCAAAATATCATATGGAATCAAAATCGCTAGATTTTTCTTCGTTTAAAATTTTAAAAATACAGAAAAATTGATAAAAAGCTTATTTCTCGTCATCTTCCTTCAAAATACTTACAGACATGTAAGACGTGTCATAACCACCAAGAGCACCATTGAGTCCGATGAAGACAGAGGTTGGGAAAGCAGATTCTCCAGATTTTTGGACAGAGAATTGAGTCATATGTCCAAAGTTGTAGTCTTTATCATAATAGTCACGAATGTAATGACCAGATTTGGTGCGATCAAGTTCCATGGGTGGGAAGAAAGTTAAAACGCTGGCAGCATGAGCTCCTCTACTCTTCAGACACGGACGAGTGGTTCCGGCCAAAGATTTAAGGAATGTGTAGAAATAATGTTTGACTTGGTCACATTTCTCAAACCACATGGAAAGAGCCATGAGTTGAGCATTCTTCTCATCGAAATGAGTGTAAAAGTAAACGGCGAGGGCACGGTTACGGACTTCTGGATGATTGGAAGCATCGTAGAAGATTGGGAGAACAGCCTCTTTGAAACTCTCTGGGTCAAATTTAACGAGTTTTCGGAGTCCAGCAAGAGCAGCCACACGGACGGTACGGTCAACGGTGTTGTCAATAGCAATAGTCCTCAATTTAGCCAAAGCAGCTTCTTGTCCGATGTTGCTGAGCATAAGGACGGCAGCAGTGCGCTCTTCAAAGTTATCGGCACCTGGAAATATTGAATTAAGTAAATTGTTCCGCTGGAAATTCTTATGCGAATTTTATAGAGCGTAATTACACTGAAATTAGTAAGGTGGCTCATAAATTTTTACACTGCAGTACAATAACGTACAAAGAATACGAATAGGATCCGAACACCGCTACAAAAAAGTGAAAGGAAGGACAAACATTCATGTGTATGACCCCAGGAACGTTCTCTGAAATTGTTCGCTGCAAAATTTTGAAATTCTGTGGATGGGCTGTGGTACTAGAATTTTATGAGGAATTCGAATTTGCATGAATTAGCTCAATCTCACCATCCTGATGAAATTATTAGGACCGGGACGTTTTTAGTGAATCTGTCTCCGTTAACTTTTTGGACAGGTGTTCAGTTCCTATTCTGCTACAAAATAGATAAACTTACTGTCGTATTTGTCAGAGTAGATCTTGGTGTATTTCTCGAGGTAGCCAGACTTGCAACGATTCTTCTTGCAGACACGTCCAACCAATGATGCATAGGCGAAGTTGAGGAATCGACCTTGATGTTTGGTCAACTCAGGCTTCAACAAACTCTGAAAGGTCAAAAAATATTAGAAAGTGTCATAAAAGAATACGTCAATTTTTATCAATATTTTTGTAAGTAACCTCAAATTCCTTGAGCAATTTTTCAGTTGGGTTACGCATAAGATGTGGGACTTGAGAGATAAGACGACCGATTAGTCTGGTATCATCACTGGTAGAAATGACGTCACGGATGAGAAGAGCAGCTGGACCAGTTCCGGTGAGGACAAGGGAGTCCAAGAACAAGTTCAATTCGATTTTCTTCTTGTCATCAGTGGCAGCGGCCTTAAGAGTCTGGTGGACACCCTTAAGCTGGTCATAGGTGAGAGCAGAGACAAGGGGAAGAAGTCGGAATGGACTGTTTTGGTGGAATTTAACCAAATCATGGAAAACATCGGTGGAGTCCAAAGATTCAGTCAATTCGTGAATGTATTCCTTGACCTATTCATCAAAATAAAATTTTATTACTATTTCTTTAGATTTTCTCTAAAATTTTATTTTTTCTGAATTTATGATTTTGACCTTGCTGACGATATCATTGATGGTAGCGGCGTCAGTAGCGGCAGTCTTGTAGTGGAAGAAGAATGGGCCTGGAACAGTCAAATCTTGTTCTGGGTCAAATTCATACTCAAAAACGTACTTCAAGTTATCGTAAGTCTTAGAGTTGGATGGGTCAGCGATTTTCTTGAATCCACTGCCCTTGACTTCAAGGAGAGCAAAGGTGGTTCTGTTTCAAATAAATTTAGAAATTAGTGACTTCAATTTCTCAAATCAATATTTTTGATAATCGCAGATTTGAATAAAACTCAATTTATCATGGCAGATTTGAAAACAAGCATTTTTGACGCCTATTAGACTTTGAAATTTTCTTTTTCATTTTTCTGCGGAATTCGGTTGAAATGTTGTAAAGATTTCACTTGACAGTTCTCAAGGTCAACAAATTTAGATTTTGTAGTACGAACAGAAGTTTATGGGGCGAAATGAGACGCGCTCTCATGTACATTATATCAACTTAAATAAACAATTTTGATTGATAAACTTTGTAAGGGTACTTTGTTATCCACAATTTCAACGAATAATAAATTTGTCTCTTACGTTGCGAAAGAGTATTGAGTGTGTCCCTTGTTTCCGAAAATAGAGTAAACAATTCCGCCACCGGTCATGAAGCTCAGAACTACTGGTTCACCATCCTTGACACCGGTTCTGTACACTCCCCAGCCAGTAGCGTTGTAAACGTCCTGAAAATAGTTTTTATAAAATTTAATCAAACGAAAATTCCGAATTTCATAAAATAGTGAAATTTTTTATTCTTCTTACACGGGAGTTATCATCTGGGCAGTATTGAGCTTGACGGCCAGGTTGACGGACACTAATGACACGGTCTTTACAGTTGAGAATTGAACGGAATTTACGGATCTCAGGTTGACCAGCTTCATCCTTAGTCAATTGGTAGGTGGTTGGGCACTCACCGTTGACGGTTTTCTAATTTTTTAAATAAATTAAATGTAATTAAAGTCCATTCTGATTACATTCGTCTGTTTCAAAAATTTTGGAAATAAACTTACCTCAATGACTTCGTAGTTTGAGTTTGCCTTGTCTTGAGAAAGATCAACTTGGAGATTTCCAGCGAAACCTCTTTGAATGTTTCTAGCCCACTCTGGAACGTTTTGACTCAAGACAATTCCTTGAATCTGAGAATAAACAAAATTTTATCAGTAATTTTAGAAGGCAGCCTAACATCTTAATACTAGAAAATAATGTCAACTTAGATCGGCTTCTTCAAAATTTCTTAGTCTGTACAAAATGAAGAAGTTAACTAATAATCACAAAAATCACTAATACTGCATATAATTATCATTAAATGACTCCGACTATCTGCAATTTATTTTTTAAATACTAGAAACTGAAAAGTAATAGTTGATACCACTGTCGACTATTACCAAACTTATTGTTTCGAGGTTTCACACTGCCCCCAACTGTTGCCTATACTCAATTACTACTTACACTATCAATACTGTCAAAATTTTGAAAAATCTCAGCGCCTAGTTCTTATCAAAAAATCCAGAATTTAATACTTCGGTCTCGGTAGAATTCTTAGAGAAATTGACTCAGAAATCAATTGTGGATCGATCGTAAATTTTTCAGCCCTTCTCGTATGCATTTCTTAAATTCTATAATAATTCGTGCATGTAATGATGGATAATACTTACGAGGTTCTTGTCATCAAGTTTGACTTGGAAAGGTTCGGTGAGGGGGTTCAATTCCTGGTAGGCCTTGACATCATAAGATGGTTGTGGAAAGTAACTGAACTCTCCGTTGTACGATCCGTATTTCAGATCTTCAAGCTGGATATTGATCAGTTTTGGGTTGACCTTTTGAACGTGAATTTTACCAGTGATGTTGAAGACAGAGGCAAAATGAACGTAATCATCTGACCCAGCAGCAACAGTCGTGTCCAGTCTGTAGACGTATTCCTTCCCGACCTTCAGGTATTCAGCAGAGCTACTGCTGATTACTAGGCCTAAAAAAATTATAATTTTAACATATACAATCAACTATTTTTCTAACAAACTCCAATTTTTCATTAAGTATTTGCCCAAAGCGAAACAATTTTTTCAAAATGTTTCGAATTATTGAAGACCCTGTAAATAAATGTTTAAATTCTTGGCAACTTTATAATACATAATGTTCGAATTTTCTAGGTTAGGTTCCGGACTATTTCAATCTTGAAATGGAATAAATTTTTACGAATTTTATGTATAGGTTCAATTTTTCTGGTAACTCTTCAAAACTGTTTGAATTTTTTGTTACTTGTGTAAAGGTCGTTTTATACCTGTCAAATTGTGTACATTCTTTTAACCCTTTAAAAAATGTTTAAATTGTTCGAGATCTCTTTCAAAATATCTCAATTTTTGGTAAACTATCTCCAGTGACCATAAAAAGTTGAATTTTTTCGAACACATTTTGGAAAATCGAACTTCGAATTTATTTAGTATTTTCCTAAGTTTTGGTGTCATTAGCATTATGATTCGAGTGGAAAAATAACCACTCATTTGAGAAGTTACAACGGGTATTATTTTTAGAAATATCAGGCTAGCTTTCCTAAATAAAGCTTAATGATTGTTCGAAAACATTTTTAAAATTGTGTAATAAGAGTTGAAAACTTAATTCTAGGATTTCATTCAAAACTATATTTTCTCAAAAAATGAAGAATTCTCACCGAGGGCGAGGATAGAAGCAAACCACTTCATGTTCAACTAATTAGTCCTTTGGGACTAATCAATTAAAAACTTTTTTCGAAAAAAAAATTCTAAGGAGAACGGAAGTAGTTGTTGCAGCTCACGGTGCTGCTGAAGAAGACTGAGACAGAGTGATTGAGATGCTGGGACTTTTGTTTTAAACTTCTCTCAAGGTCCTGGTCTAAAAGGTCAACTTTAACCTTAACCCTTCAAACCAAAGAGCAAAAAAATAGATCCTTCATCCACATCATTCAGATTCAGGATTTGACTTAATCCCCATATAATTTTTCCTAGAAAATAGTACTCAAAGCAATAACAAAAAAATTGTCAAACTTTGGATGCATGGTATTTTGATATCATCGACTCGAATCAAATCTGGTCAGAATATCAAATGGACTCCGACTGACTCCTGGCTTGGAATATTTTTCTATCTTCCGTCATTCAAACTTTGTATTTTTTAATAACTTGCCTTTCGAGTCCAGGATGGATAATGTGTGTGTGTGTGATACGAGTATGATGCATAAAATTGATTTATTGGTTTGATAACGAATTGCTGTCT
>JAQFYE010001524.1:0-22500 GCA_034694305.1 Protaphorura glebata | reverse complement strand
ATTGAGACAAATAGGATTCAGCATTCGATAATCGACTTTGGACCTCGTAGGTGTTGAAGTTCTTACTCAATTTAACAAATATTAAGGTTTGTTCGTTTTTAATGGTCATATTTTTTTCGGAATTGAAACCGCCCTCGCACATTCCAGAAACAAACCTAATGATATTCACACTTAAATAATCTCACCAGCTGGCACCAGCATTTTGAGTGACAATGCACCACCGTGCAAGAACATAATATGCTTGCACTCACCCTACAAAATCACAACATTGTCACAAGGATATGACTATTTAGTACTTTTGTACACCTCACGAATGCTAATTTTCTAGCCGTTCGTCAGAGATCAGTTATGGTGTTCCGACCGAACTGTCTTCTATTTTACCCGTAATGGTTGAATCAAAAAGTCCAGAAAACAATATTTCCATATGCCGATGCTATGACACACCTGTGCGGTGCCCTTTAGACCTTAGTTCATAGAATTAAATGGACTGAAGATTCCAGGACCAGCCTTAACTGTTTCCTCGTGAATTGAACACCTGAAAACATTTCATCTTCGATGTTCAATTATGGTAAAAACGCAGATGATTCAAACTGAGTGAACAAAGGAGGACGAGGACATCACATCAAACACATTTCTGGACATCATTTTTGCGTGGACGGACGGGTAAGATGAATTTGATATCCCGGAATGAAAAAACGGATTTAACAATGGTTACCAACGGTTGCTAATGCATCCGTCCATCTTACCCCGCGTGTAGCTCTTCCAAAGTTTTCTTAGAAGGTGACATTGATAAGGACAAATAATGTCCACAAAGTGGACAGTGGACCCACGACGCAATAGTTTCAATCAAAATCAAACAACGTCAGCGATCAGATTTCATTTTCATCCATAACTTCGTATTATTAGCAACGTAATGCTTTGAATTAGTATTTCTGGAATGACACCCACGCGAGCATGTTAAAAAGTGATAGCTCAGTTTCAGACCAATATAAACTAATCAGAAAATTCATAGGAATAATTTCCTTCCGCATTTTGATGGATGACGTCCGAGTTATTCAAAACCAGAACGGACGATACTTTTGGTGGAATACTTGGAAACCTCGTGTCATTTTTAAGCAACATTACAAAAAATAACGAATAAGCATAATATGCCGTACATTTACCCCAGATAAGGGTAGCCAGAAAAAAATGATTGGAGAAAATTTTGTATGAAATCCTTCGAGATATTGCTCATACAAAATCAGCGCCCGAAATATTCATGAAGAAGGGAATTAAACAATGGAAGGCGGTAAGGCTCAGCATAGTAAGTGCCGGACTTCAGTCTATCAGGTCTCAAGTTCGATTCATGGACGGCCCACTTCCTAATTCCTTGTACAGCTGGGTATAGTACTTGGTCCTTAACTTCTCTAGAGAAGATTTCTTTCTTTCTTTCTATATTCTGACTTATAATTCTTCATTGTGTATATTTGTAACAACGCAAGGACCCATTGGGAAGTTGTGTCATGACTTAATAAATAAATAAATAAATAAATAAATAAATAAGAGTCACTTTGTTGATGTCATTTCAGTCCTACGAGTCAACATTTCGTGCAGCTGTTAAAATCCAAGGGAATTTGCACACCAAATGTACACCTCACTCTTTTCTGGCAATCTAGTATTTATGATTTTAATGTTCAACCCTAATCTAAAAAATGTCTAGACTCATTGAATTCTTCAAATTTATTAATTATGGAATAATTATAAATACATTCATGGTTTAACCTACTTAAAAGCTATACTTTGTACAATGAATTGGCACTGTTTCCGTGAAATCTTAACTTAAGCCACATTTATCCACTAATTCTAATATCCAAAAGTAATTTTTCTAACGTGAATGCAGATAAATGTTAGGTTAATACCTAATGTTAATTTAAAACTGCACTGCAGCATCAACACGCTCTAAATCAACCGTTTGATCATGTAATTAACCATTACTCTACTTAATACTACATCTCATTTTCTTAAACGGGGCAAAATTTCGAATTTAATTTTAAACTGTAATGCGCAAATATTAAGTACATTACTCAATATTAAACGTCACTAATTTATACATATTCCGGAAATACACATAATGAACTACAGCTCCAACGCACATTCATTCTACCTTAAACATTTCCGGAACCAATGAAAAAAAGTTTGATCAACGTGATTGGTAAAATCTTATTGTTTTACTCTTCTATGAGGATAAATCTTTTACTATTGTACTTTAGTCCTAAAAGCAAAATACGGTGGCATGGAATCCTCAAATCTAAAACAATGCATCTACTAAAACTGACAAAAAATTCTTATGTTTTAAACTTGAAGTACGTACATTCCATCCCTAAATTGTCTACCAAACTCGTAAAACTATTTCTGAACTTATTTTAAATAATAATTTACAAAGAATGTTCATAGTAAAAATCTAAGCACCAGCATCCATGAATATACGACTTACGACAATGACAATTTCTAAAGACCCTGAGTAGAGAGGAAAGACAAAAACAACTTCTTTGGTCCCTTTTGGCAGTGATGGCAAATTGGCAAATTATATGGCAGTATGATTTGTTGTTTTGCTAGAATTAAATTAATTAGTTATAACTAGTCGAACTCGGAGTGTAAAAGGGTCTTTTCTGCTCTCCTCATAGTACATAGGATTAATGCTGTAACCCAATACTTCAATGTCGTAAGTCCGTGGGCTTCTTGTCTTCCGTTTGAAATGAAGTGACGCTGGACTCTCACCAGAAATCTCAAACAAATCATCTTCATTCCCACGCCGGATCAAGTATCGCATTTGATCCTAAAATATACAAAATTAATACTTTAGCACATTATTCTCTGGTCAGATAAATTTGGATTAGAAATTCGAACGTCATAGACCCAATACAAAATTGTTAGATTATAATTACAGGTAAAAAGGTTAATCTGAATTAAAAAAAAATACCATTGGCTTAAGAGACGGTTGGAGTTGAAGGATGCGGTATCTAGGTCTGCTGTGATCCATGGGTACTATTAGAATGATTTGATCATCTAATTCCTTGTGATGTTTATCTATCATCAAAAGTGAGTCCTTGTGTTGTCCCGAGTCATCAAATGAGACCAATGAATTAGACATATTATTCGACGATTGTTGCCACGAAGATATTGAACGTCTGCTCCTCCCACCCCGTGCACCCTGAGCTCCAACTTTACACGAGAAACAACCTTCCGTAGAAATAAACCGATCTGTCCCTGTCCCTTCTGATGTGTATTTCGGATCTTCAATGTCATACCCGCCATATGCAGGAGGGGTTATCGTGGAAAGACAATGTCCTTGTCCAATTCGGCGGTAGCCCACCGGACATCCACAAATAAAACCATCCGACCCATATGAAGAACATCCAAAAGCACAAGGGCTGCCAATGCAATTTCCGCTCACCTAAAATGACATA
This sequence comes from Protaphorura glebata, assembly GCA_034694305.1. Taxonomy (NCBI): domain Eukaryota; kingdom Metazoa; phylum Arthropoda; class Collembola; order Poduromorpha; family Onychiuridae; genus Protaphorura; species Protaphorura glebata. The sequence continues at coordinate 19,054 of JAQFYE010001524.1, read as the reverse complement.
ATTGAAGATTTTCAGCATAGAAGTTTCACGTGGTCATGATTCATGGGGCAACTTGAGACGCTGACATTCAATCCGTTTTCACACAATTGACCCTTGAAACCAGCCAAATATTTGGCAATGCCTGAAGTCTGTATAAAATATTGTGAAACTTACTTGAACACAAATTAACATATGCTCCTCGAACTGATAACCGGGTGGGCATTGACATCTAGAGTTTTAAATAATTTAAGAAATACGTCAATTTCCGAGGAATGCTTGGTTCATTTTAAATTATTCAATTTCTTACCGATAACTTCCAATTGTATTTTGACAATTAGCAGATCCGCAAACATCTTGGGCACTTGTGCACTCATCCTCGTCCAAGCACTGGTTATAATAAGAATGTTGAGAATAACCATCCGGACAAACGCAACGGTACCCTCCAACTACATTCTGGAAAATCAAAACACTAACGATTTATCAACTTCTCTTATTGCACTCGTCAAAAGGAAAGTAGGGGCCGGAAGTTGAACCCACGCCTCATGCCCAACATCATTATATTTTCATCAACTCTTTCAACTTGTGGGCATCCCTGCAGGTCGAATCCCATTCAGCTTTCTCAGGAATTGTTAAAAGGTTGGGATCAACACCATCGTGTAACATGAAAGGTCACGAAGAAAAGTGAAAGCTAAAAATAAATATAGAACGCGTTCGTCTAGGACACGTTACCTGACAACCATGCTGACAACGTGAATCATCCGTGCACTCGTCAGAATCTAAGCAAACCGTGCCACTCGGGTCTGTGGTGAATCCTCTTGGACAAATACCTTGTGATTATATAAAAATAAAATTGATTACTAACGTCACTACATAAATGTACTTTTGAAATAGTCAAATATTACATTTGTACGACCCCATAGTGTTGATACAATTTCCTGGTGGAGGACATAGTCCGGACTGCTCCGCGCACTCGTTGATATCTGAATTTTAGTATTAAATTAAATCATCAAGAAACTTCATTTGTCAAAACTCAATTTTAAGTGGCGATTCCATAGGGCAGTTCTGGGTTACAAGTTTTCTGCAATAAACCCTACAATGAATCCTCAACACCATACGGGGCGCCTCGCAAATCAGTGCTAATTAATTTTCACATCCAAATGTTGAGCTAGCGCTAGACGTATCGAAGAAGACTTGCGGATCACTTCTGCCGTGTCGAATCGTAACTTTAGCGCAAATCACAAGCACAGATACTAACCCAAGCATTGATCATCCACTTGACTAAATCCTTTCGTGCAAACACAGTTGTAACTCCCTTGAGTATTCACACACTCATGTTGACAGCCATGTTTACCAGTCACACATTCGTCTAAATATTTTACAAAATAGATTATAAACTATTGATTCGTAATTTACTTTCAATTTACCTATGTCTCTGCAAGTAATTCCGTCACTACTGAGTGTGTAGCCATTCGGACATGTACAAATGTACCCACCGTCCGTGTTTTCACAATTGTGTTGGCAGACTTTCGGTACTTGTTCGCATTCATTTATATCTGTAAAGAATCAAATAAAAAATATTTTAAACTTAAAGATTAGTAACTCAGATTAAGATAATATCATATTATTAAAAATCAGATAAGATGTTCCCATGTCAGATTAATTCGAATTGAAAAGTTTGGAAAAAATTACCTAACAAAATCATGCTAGTTCGCGAAATTCACATTTGATATGGAATTTTGTATATTTGGCAAAAACGATTACTCACCTAAACAACGAGTCCCGGAAGGATCAACGCGATACCCCTTGTGACACCGACAACGATACGACCCTTGAGAGTTCACACAAACACCGTGTTTACACAAATCCGGCATAATCGCGCATTCGTCAATATCTACAAAGAACAAAAAAGTCATGCTGTTAACTCAGAATTTATACGGTGTCTTCTCGTTGAACGTAAGGCGTCAGCCCTGACCTTTTCCATCTTTGTTGTAACCAGCCTCCATGCAAAGCTTCTCGTAGGCGGACGTTCCATCCTTTGGACAAATCTCACACCGAGGACCCCAAGCGACACCCATTGTGCAGCAACAATCAGCTTTGGATGTTCTGGCCAATGACGAAGAATCACGAGTGGTACATTGCCCAGAAATAAGATGGCGGAAGCAGTAACCTTGTCTCCTGTCTATTTGTATCAAAAGATTTTCAGAAATGGTAAGTAAATATTTGTAGAATTTTATGAGGACTTACCAATGCAACTCTGATAGTCTTGAGAGGGCTCAAATCCATCGTAACAATCACATCGGTAGGACCCTTCTAAATTGACACAGCGGCCATTTTGACAAAGACTTGAGTCTGTTTGACATTCATTGATGTCTCGGCACTCGTCCCCGGCTCCAATTTGTTGATAACCATCTAAAATATGTTATTTGCATGAGTCCTGTAAACTCAAATTTAATGTTCACACATAAACCATTGGTTTCAAGGTCAAAGTCAGACCCCGCCCCACCGGTTTTGACCCCAATAATCCTAAACCAACTCATATATCACCTTCCGAATCGCATGGCAAGCCTGTTCCCACGTATATGTTGCACCAGAACGGAAGGGGAGATGTGAGTTGGTTTAGGATTTTCGGGTTCAAGTCTGGTGGGGCGGGGGATTTGACTTTGAGCTTGAAATTGGAAAGGTTTAAGTGAGAGCAACATTAGTTATTCAGCCCACGAAAAACTTTCATCCAAAAATTCTTACCTGGACAAATGCACATGAATGTACCGATGAGATTTTTGCACAAAAATTTGCAATTATTAGCAGTCGTTGCACATTCATCTAAATCATTGCAATGTTTCCCATCCGGTGCCAAAGCATAGCCATAAGGACACTGGCCTATGAAATATTATTCGATTCAAAGAATGGGTTATAATGTTTCCCTTAATTTTCCAGCTACTACGGCAATTACACTTACAGGTGTAAGACCCAATAGTATTGTGACAACGAAACGCACATTGATGACTCCTTTCACGACATCTACAAATAAATCAAATGGATTCAGAAATAAATAGTTGGGAAAAAACCGCTTTGTTTCCTTTAAGCTGAAATATTGTGATTAAGGTTACAAATGAATCAAAGACGTACTCATCGACATCTTCGCATACTTGATTGGGTCCTGGGGCGAATCCGTCTTGACAGGCGCATTCGAACCCTCCCTCCATGTTGTAACAAGTCTGGGCCCCACTACCACACACCCCAAGTGAAGTGCATTCATTGTCATCTAAAATCCGAATGTGTCAATTGGAGTTAAATTGTAAAGTAGTGACAAAAAAACAATAAGAGAAATATTAGAAATTTTCTAACCAACGCATTTATGTCCGGTCGGATCCAGAACATAGCCGGGTGGACATTGACATCGGAAGGACCCGTCAGTATTTATACATTCTCCACCCTCGCAAACGTCCAGCATTATAGAGCATCTGTGTCAGAAACGACAAGTTAACAGAAAATCCAATGAAATATCATTATTGTTTATTTTCACTTGCTCATCTAAATCTTGACCAGAATCTCCACGTCCGATTCCTTCAGGACAGAGTTTTTCGAATGCAACTACAAAATGAAATTCAGGGATTTATATTTTATATTATTTATTGTAGAATCCAAATGGCAGAAACTTCTAAGGAAGTAAATTTTAAAGTCAAAATTAGATGGAATCAAAACCTAACCCGATAAGTCACATCGAGTGTTATGACCACAACACAATTAGTCGGCGGATAAATTTTCAATTAATGTTGCTCACACTTAAGCCTTTCCACTTTCAATCTGTCTTTGAACTTGAAAGTGGAAAGGTTTAAGTGTGAGGAACATTAACTGAAACAGTGGTGACCAGGACACTTGGAATGACTTATCTGAACGTTTCGAACTGATTTTTACATGAGATATTGTTTCCTCAATAGGAAAGAAATCACAATGCTCTTACTAGACCCTGGTGTCGGACAAGGTTCACAAATGCCACCCCATGCTCTTCCACCAGTACAACAGCAAGTCATTCGACTCACGTAGCCCCGCCTTGAAATAGAACATAGTGCTCGCCCTGTATATGAGAAGAAAGAAGAAAGCCATTACAAATTAATTCTGGCATCGGAAAGACATTCTGCTTTCACAAAACAATTTGCAAAAACTTAACCACCAGTTGCATTTTGAAATCCTTCGTAGCACAGGTCTTGTCTAATATCCACACAACGTTTTCCGTCCGGGCTTAGAATGTAGCTTGGAGGACAATCGCATCTAAAACCACCTTCCGTATTCGTGCAAATCCCTTCTGTGCATAAGTCAGGGTGAATTTCACACTCATTCAAATCTGGAAATTAACGAGGATTTAATTGACTGAAATGTAATAAATTTTAATTCACAAATCAAAGGTAAGAAAATCTTACCTCTACAATAGTTTCCATCAGCAGTAAGTTCATAACCAGTAGGGCAAGAACAAATATGTGAGCCCATTAGATTCTGACATTTCCCAGGTTTGGGGCAAGTATTTGGAATCTGGAAGAACACGAATTGTCTTAATTTATAGCAGTCGAGGGTAAAGGGCACTCACACAATCCTATGCCAGTATGTAAAATGTAACGAACCTCTTCACATTCATTAAGGTCACGACAATTGTGTCCATCTGGGGTCAACGTATAACCGTCCGCACATCTACATACAAATATACATTCGTGATATGCCATTCGTAATATTTTAAATTCTGGAATATTTCGTAATCCGTACCTGCAAGTAAACGACCCGAGTGTGTTCCGACATCGTCCATTTCGACAAGCTCCCAACATCATTTGACATTCGTCCATATCTTCACAGTCATTATTTGCGCTTACCTTAAAACCTCCATGACATAGACCTTGGCAAAATAGAAAAGTTTTTTGAAACATTACAGTTGAAACTAAAAAATGCAAACTTGTAATACTTGGACCGTCTTACATTTGTAGGAGCCGAGCGTATTCACACATGTTCCATTTGTGCAAATTGTTGGATTTCTAACTGACTATAATTAGAATATGCATGCTCAAAAATTATTAATGTTCAGTACAGTATAGATTATTTATTTAATTACCGTTCCAGGAGTAAGACATTCATCTATATCAATGCAAGAATCCCTAGTTTGAGTCAACGTGAACCCATTCCTGCAAATACAGTGGAAACCGCCCTGATAATTGTTACATTCTCCATAACTGCACACACCTTGGCGTTCCAAGCACTGCGATTTACAAAAAAAAACAGCTGTCACTTTTTTCCAAAAACACAACCCTTGTGAATGTGAAAGGGATTCCATGTAACAAATACCTCGTTGATATCAAGACATCCCCTCTGACTATGGTCAAGGCGATATCCCTCCGGACACCGACATTCAAAACTGCCTGGAATGTTTAAGCACTGCGCATTTCCTTGACAGGGATTCGGACTTCGACTACACTCATTGTCATCTGAATATGAAACGCGTATACATCACAACAGGGTTAACATCTTCAGGACAAAAAAAACGTTAGACTTACCAATGCAAGAATGTGAGGCGTCGTCATAAATAAAACCGCGGAAACATTCGCACCGAAATGCGGTCGGGGTGTTGATACAAATTCCTATTGATAAATTGAAAATATACTAGATTTTAAAACAAAACAGACACAAGTCCTAATCGTGTGGAAATAGTACAAATACATTATGATCACTCTACTTTGATTCCTAGCACTAACGCCACGGCAGCGATGCAAGAACGAGATGTTTTAAAATTAATTACTTATCAATTAGAACTAAACTTAAAATTACTAGAAATTAAAATTTCATGAAAATAACAAGATAAATCCCCATACTAGAACAGAACCACACATTGACATACAGTCAAGAATTTATGCAAAAAACAGAAATTTATTCCAAGATTTCGAAGATCAATAAAAGAGCCGGTTTTGACGGTTTCTCAATTTAACAAAGCAAAATTATTCGGATGATTATAAGCGAGAAAAACTGGGAGATGAAGAAGGAGAGAGTACGCTGACGGTTGAATGGCGGTAGAAATTGAAATCCATTGTTGTAAATATTCCAGTAATTCTTCAGGAGGGCTATCATATGAGTACAATCCACGCAAAAAGCAAGCTGCTTTCAATTCCTCACGGGTTAAATCATAAATCCCATGGCGAAGAATGGACGCATCCAATTCGGCCAGCATATTTGCATGATACCAAAGGCGACGTCTTTTCAATCCAGACGCTGGGATTCCATGGACTCGACAAATGGCTTTAGCATGAGCACCGTGAATCCCTTTCAAACTAAATATCCCTCTCTCTCCCTCAAAAAGTGGCTTAAGTTCCAAGATTTCTTCTGCATTTGAATTCGTCACATGGATCAGTTTCTTGAGAACTAGAGACGTCATTTTCGCCAGGTATTGGTCCTGCAAGGTAACCAAATTTTAAAAGGCATTTTCGGAATAAAAAAAAATACGGACGAAGTTGATTTACCTGAACAGTTTCAACGCCATCTTCTAAGAAATCCAGTACGGGTCCATAATGTTCCATTCTTTCTCTTTGAAAATCCGCAGCAAATTGTAATTTTTGTTCCGGTGACCAAAAATGTGGAGTGAGGAAACGTTTTGGATTGTAGTATGCCATCGGAAACACAATGTAATTTCCAAATGGGACACAAGAAATTAAAAGAACTGGGCCAAAACGACGGATATCCTTTGGCATTTGATAATACATATCCATTTCCTTCCTCGTCAGTGCTTTAACCCCAGAACGTGAAAATAAAACTTTTTTCTGGATCATGATGTAATCTCTTGTATCTGTCAAAAAGTCCCTGAATCCAAACACAAACATTCGGTAGACTTGTGCTGTCTTTGGGAGTTTCCTTTCCAAAATATTTTGATATTTTTCAAGAAATCGAAGTGAGCGTGAACTAATGAAATTGAAGAGACTTTTACGAGTTTTACACGTTTGTTGTCCAATCCCATTACCATTCCCATTGTCTGATGGAACTACTGAGGTTATGGATTTGGCATTAGTTGACGGTTGATTCGACGCTTCCGTTGACTTATTCACTCTTTGTTGAAATGAGAAGAGGTGTTGTTGACCAAGGGTCGCAAGATGACCGGTTCGGGACATATGTGTCAAGTAACGATTGACACAAAGTTGTGGTTTTGGACGAAGTTGAGGATATGCTGATATAATTTGGAATTTGGAGGAACTTGTCCAGACCACGTGACGGACTATTGAAAAAATCATAGTTCGCACGGCTGGGTGATTTTGGAACAGAATTTAATTTTTAAAAAAATTAAAAGAATTTCTTCAGGTTTTCTGGAAGTTGTGTAGTTTGTCGAGGAACGGTCACTGTAGCGACGAATTCCAAATTCGAGTTGGATTGGAATATCATCCAAAATCCAGCAAGTTTCCACATTGAAGCTGATGAATCGTATCTAAATCGTACTAAATGAACTTTATACATTTGGAACCACAGCGATGGTTCTTTCTCAAGTTACACGTAAGCATGACTGGCTTCCCTGAACTGTATTCGATTTGAACTCGTCCTCTTGTTTACAATAGTTCATTCTGAAAATACTGACTATCAGAAATACACGTGATGGGTCTAACTAGTTGTTTACTAAACTGCTCTTATGCAGAATCAGTTTTGTCAATGCCAGTGCCAGGAATCGGACGGCAGAAAGCTTGGAAGCTAACTGTCTTATGCTAAATGACTGAAAAATATTTAGTAATCATTACCGTTACGGCACATTTGTGGCATGAGAGAACATTCATCAATTTCTTCAGGGAGTCCTGTCATTGGATTAATCATCTGACCAGGTCGGAGTCCACACATTGATAAATATTCAGCTAAAAAAGATACAAAAGTGAAGCAATTGTGGAGACGGCCACGGTTATGGTTAATTAATAAAACTTACGAGAGGTCGCCTTCGGACAGGGTAAACAAGCATCACCCCAAGCGGCCCCCATTGAACAACAACATAGCATTCGTGTCTGAACGTTAGACATTGGTTGACCACACTTGAGGTTAGAAGTATTGAATTCCATGTAACAAGGCTCTTTACGCATATCAGCGCATTCACCTGAGAAATGAAATGAAAAAAATCGAGATATCACACATTCTGACACAAATGATGACTAATCGTCTATTTCTACGAGGGAGGAAGTCCCCAACCTGCCATGCAGGTTCAGAATTCAACTCATTTTTCAATCCCATTTTTTAAACAAATTTGGTTTGAAATATGTACACAATGTGGCACATAATCGATTACTGATAACTCGACACTTACGTCCGTTCGGAAGGAGCATATATCCTTCAGGGCAAAGACAATGATATCCACCGTCATCGTTAATACAAACCCCGACCCCACAAGTACCTGGGTCTTCCACACATTCATTGACATCTTAAATAAGAATAAAACGTTAGGAATCAGATAATGTAAATCAGGTTGATCTATTGAACATAGTAATTACTCGTAAATAAATACCTTGGCACATTGCGTGAGTAAAGTCAAGCCGGTAACCTGAATAATGAAATTTTGGTTCAGTTTGAATTAATTACCCGATACAATCATTGTATTTAAATCTCACTTACCCGGATCACATGTACCTGGGAAATAAAAAAGAACGAATTTGTTATTGAAATTGAAATACCAATACATTTTTTCTTATTTATTTATTTTTATTTATTAGTCTGAATTCTTACACATGAAAGATCCGAAGGTATTTGTACATTTCCCATGCACACAAATGTGCATCATTTCACATTCGTTTATGTCCTCAAGTAATGCCTAAAAGCAAAGAAAAATTAAAACTTAATTGAACCCCACATTCTTACCATTGACATTTTTGTGGCACAAAAATATGCTATTCTCGAATTATTTCAAGCATGCCACCATGCTAGGAGGTGCTGTCTATCGTTAGGGAAGGTTAGACGGGTCTCACAATCGCCATCGCGTAGCACATTTAAAAAAATCCTTTAATAATAATATGAAAACATTTGTAATAAAATATACCGTGCCACCGTTCGGACGAAAGCCCGAGCCCCCAGCACAAAGGACATTGTGTTCATCTGACCCAGGTGCCGGACAAGGTCTGTAATAATTAGAAAAAGATTAAACTTTCCAGTTCAAGGAATACTACATGATAGGAATCATTTCTCGTCCTTATTTACTTACTCACAAAGTGGTCCCCAAGCACTTCCGACGGCGCAGCAACATGTTGCCCGTGACATTGGTTCTCCGGCCGGTCGAGCACATTCTCTTCGACCGATTGGCTTCCGACCTCTAGGATCTTCACCATTGTCCAAGTAGCACTGACTCTTCCGTTTATCTAATTTTCAAGACTCCGATCAGAAACATGTATGCCAGAGGGATCGAACCCCGCACTAATCATTGGCTGACATACCAACGCATGCATTTCCGGCTTCCACTAATTCGTAATTCGGTGGGCATTGGCAGGTGTAGCCTCCTTGCGTATTGATGCAGTAGCCGTATTGACATGAATGTGGATTTACACACTCATTGATATCAGTGCAGTTTCCTGGAATAACCAAATTCCAAAAAAAAAATCAATAAATAATCAGTAAAAACATAGTTAATTAGTGATTAGGGAAGTCTTAGTACGAGTACCTCCTGTGGAGTCCAATTGGAAACCTTTGTTGCAAATGCACCTGAACATTCCATGAATATTTTCGCACTTCCCAAATACGCACAATTGGTGAAACATTCCACACTCGTCAATGTCTAGAAAAACGAAACAAATATATTTTCTTGCAACAAGATGATGGAAAATATTACCGTATTTCTTCTATTAGAACCATGTCTCTATTAGAATCCGCCCTCTATTACAACCCGGGTACTTGGACTTTCCCAACTTTCTCCATGCAGCCTAATGGAGAAAGTGGAGAAAGCGGCAGGCCAGGAGACTTGATTTGTTTAATAGAACCGTCGGGTTCTAATAGAGGTAATACGGTACTTACTCATTTGTTTCCGACAGAAATCAAGAATCTCACATAAAATGAGATGTATACTTACCGATACAGACGTGATCATCTTCGTCTCGATTCATGAAACCCATGTCACACTCACATCTAGCAAAGTCGAGGGATTGGTTCAAGATAATGCCGTTTAAAATTTTCCTTTCATTTCACTAATCTAATTCATAAATTATGAAACCTACCTATAGCTACCCGGATGATTTAAACATATTCCGTTCTCACATAAATTCGGGTTATTTGCACCTACATAAGACAAAGCAAAAAAAGATAGTTAAGATTAAACCAGACACGACTCAATTATAAATAGTAATACCTTACATTCATCAATATCGGCGCAAATCGAGCCATCTCCTTCAAATCCGGCATCACAAGCACACTAGCAGAAAAAGCAAATTGAAGGTGTCGTATAAAAAATAAGCTAAAAATGAAATCACAGTCCGAAGCTTACCCTGAAGGAACCGTCAGTATTGATACACTGGGCGTCTTGGTGACATCCTCCATTGTTCACTTGGCATTCATTTACATCCCTACAATGAACGCCATCACCAGTAAAACCATCCTGGCATCGACAATCGTATGAACCCTGAGAAAATTCAACGGATGGCTTTGTAAAATTAATGTTGCTCTCACTTAAACGTTTCCACTTTCAACCTCAAAATCTTACACGTTTTGAAACCCAAAACTCTAAACCAACTCTTATCTCCCCTTCAGATACGAGGGCTAGCCTGTTCCCACGTACATGTTACACCTGAACAAAAGGTGAGACGAGAGTTGGCTTAGGGTTTTTGGATCCAAATCTGAAGGAGGGTGACTTTGTGCTTTAAAGTTGAAAAGTTTAAGTGTCAGCAACATTAACGTTCATTTCTAGTCCTCGGGGTTAGTTCTTAAATGCATAATAGGAAAAATATAAAAATGTATTCTGACATCGGTGTTGAGGCACTGTGCGTTGTGTGCACAAACAAAGTTCCCCATCAAACACTCATCTTCATCGCTACAAGACGCCCCAAGTTCGGGGCGAACTGAGAACCCGTCATCACATCGGCATATGAACGAACCAAGAGTATTCTCACAATGCCCTGGACCACAAATCTGATTATCCGCTCGACACTCATTCACATCTATAAAAAATCATAAAATCAGGACCGGCAAAAAAAATCGATATAAATCAATGTATATCGAAATCGGAATTACTCATAACGTAGAAATAAATTCGATTAAGGAAAACACGTGACAAACATGAATAAAAATTTGCGGATTTTTATTATAGTCAAATTAAAAAAACAGAGATGGAATTTTAGCCACTATTCATTATTTTCCAACCTAAACAAGTTGAACCATCTGGAGATGGCATGAGCCCTGCCGTACAGTCACACTTATATGTGCCCGCAACGTTGCTACACTTTCCACCATTACAAACTCTTGTGTTATCTTTGCACTCATCCACGTCCTTCAAATGTCAAAATAAATAACCAAATTAAAATGGAACAGTTACAAAAATTAAAAATAATATATTTTCAATACCGTGCAAGTTTTACCATCCATTAGAAGCATGTAGCCAGGACTACATGCACAAGAAAAGCTGCCTGGTGTATTTATACAAATCACGTCACAACCGCCATTATTGACGCTACACTCATCGATATCTAAATAGAAAAATTCACAGAATGACAAATGCCATAAAGGACTTTGACCAAAACAATCACCCTTACCTTCACAATGGGCCCGATTATTGCCAATTTGCTTATAACCTTCGTTACAAACACACTGATAAGTTCCCATCATGTTTTCACATACTCCGTTTGAACAAATTCCACTTGTCCTAGAACATTCGTCAATATCTTTACATTCCTTCAAGTCCGGAGTTAGCTCCAGTCCAGGCGGACATTCACCTGAGAATAAAAATAGTTTTCGTCAAGGATTTTCCAATTGGAATTGCAGAAATAGGCAAATAAATATTTTCTGGCCGTTCGTTAAAACGCAGTCATGGCGTTGTTTCCCTAACCTCACTCTTGGCGACTAGGAACTCCTCATATTCTGTGTATTTTCTTACTATTCCATTATGTATTAAATCAAAAATTCTCTCACATTTAAAACTCCCGACTGAATTGACACATTTTCCACCTCGACAAAGCCCGGCTGTTCTGCATTCATCAATATCTGAAAATGAAGACAAAATGTGTGGACTATAAGTTGGATGTGCTGGATCCTACTTCTAAACTCAAATATGAATTCAAATCACCCATGCAAACTTGCATCATCATTGTTGACTCAAATCCAGCCTCACAAAGGCAAGTGAAACCACCTGGAACATTTTGACAAGTTCCGTTCCCACAAACTCCGGCCATGATTGAACACTCGTTTATGTCTGAAAAAAAGTAGAAATTAATTCTATTCGAACAACATTAAATGACTTATGAAAAGCTGGGTGCGAAATTGAAGAAAAAAAAGTCGGATATTTCTTCCGCTTTCTTCATTGCTTTCTCCATTGATCCATATGGAGAAAGTGGTGAAAGTGTCTACTTCTACTCGAAATTACACTAAATATAGATCTGGGTTTCTAATTGGTCATTCACGATGGGATTCAGGTTCAGATTCAGGATAAATTTTCATGATAGTGATAGTGATCGTTTACGTACCAATACATTTAATGCCATCCTCATCCAAAGCAAATCCTTGGTTACATCTACAAGTGTATGACCCAATCGTGTTTCTACATTTTCCATTCTCACAAAGCCCTGGGATCGTTGTACATTCGTTGATGTCTTTTCGGCCACTAGACCCAGCTCCTCGGGGGCAAAGCTGGGTAAAACCTTCGCTACCTGGTCTTGGGCAAAGGCTGTAATACAGCAATAATCAAATAAACACGGACTTCTAATAAAATTGTTAGGCTTCTGCACAAATGACTAGGCATTCGGTTAAATGTGGTATACTTACTTGCAATCTCGTCCCCAAGCTTTCCCAACTGTACAGCAACAGTCTGCTTTGAGAAAATAACTGTCCAATGGTCGACTACAGACTCCGTGTTTAACTTGCATGTAACAAAATTCTTCACGGCGGTCAATACAACGCGTCCCATCCGCTTCTAACTCCAAACCAGGTGGACATCTAATTATAATTTATACTAAATATTGGCTTCTCAAATAACTGAATCCGATAATCTGATTTCTATCTTAATATTTTCACAGCTTACGTGCATGTAAACCCGCCCTCTGTATTGACACAAGTCCCACCACCTTGACAAATCCCGGGATGAAGATCACATTCGTTGATATCCGTGCATCCTTTCCCATCCAACTGAAAAGTAAATTTTATTTAGCATAATATTTTATTCCGAGCAATTAATATTTAATTTGGAACAATACCTTAGCAAAACCAGTCGGACATTCACAAAGTCTGGCATCACAAGGCTCACAAGGACTTCCCCAAGCTTTTCCAACCGAGCAGCAACACTCGGACCTTAACATCAATTTCTTCAAGTTTCCTTCACATTTTCCACCCACAGCCTTTGTCCAACATGACCCCTTCCTATTATCTAAAAGATAGCTCGTTTTATTATCCTAATACTGGATAAAAGTTTCTTCCTACTCCTACAGAACACAGAATATAAAAGTTATCTCACCAATGCAGAATTTCCCTGTGGTGTCCACAACAAATCCTTCGTTGCACTGTGGGTAAAACGAAAATATTCAAGCATGAAAAATAGCACAAATAGTAATGATTTTCAAAGTACAATCCGTAGGTACTTTTTGCGAAATCAGTGTCACGGGTATATGCACAAACATAAACCTTTCCACTTTCAATGTCATCCAGACGCTCGTACTTCTTATTTTGACCAGAATAACCCTAACACTTGCTCTCCTCTCCCTTCCCTTCCGATGCGCAAGGCAAGCCTGTTCCCACGTACATTTTACAGCTGAAGATGAAGAGAGTAGCTTAGTAGGGTTTTCTGGTTCAAATATTGAAGGGCGGGAGTCTGACGTTGAGCTTGAAAGTGGAAAGGTATAAGTACGAGCAACATTAACATCTTACGGTAAAACTACGTTTTGGACGTAAAATGTTAAACGTGAGAAATGTGAATAACAACTTACCTGACATTGAAAACTGCCAACGGTATTTACGCAACGGCCATTTGAACAATAATTTTGTTGAGTTGAACATTCATCCTCATCTTGACAAACTTGACTCCTTACATCGTACTTTGTTCCAGTCGGACAAACGCACTATACACAAGAACAACAACAAATGAATGTTAGTTTTTCAAGCCGGAAAATACAGAATATGCCTTAAATTAAAATAGTTTCTGAATAAAACACACCTGAAAGCTACCAGGATTATTCTTGCATTGGCCACCATGACATAGCAGGGCGTCAATTTCGCACTCATTTATATCAAGACATTGTTTTCCAGTCGGGTCGACTTGATATCCGTGGTCACAAATACAACGATACGTTCCAAGTAAATTTTCACAGGCTCCATTCGCACAAATATTAGGATTCTGAGCGCATTCATTGATATCTGAAAGCATACAAAGAAATTTGAATTACTTCATGTAACATAAGATGCCTTTTTCTTAAGAGAATTCGCTCTACCTTTCCATTCGGGGCATGGAAAAGTTTCTACCATGTCTACAAGAGCGAACGAACCCCTAACAAAGCAAGGTAGCGAAAACATATTACCATTATTTAAACAATATTGCTCTTACCATCGCCACTATGAGTCATTCCAGCGCCGTGCGGACAGAGAACGTCAAATTCTGGTGTACTGGGCATAGGACAAGCCCGACAGGGGGTTCCCCATCCCATTGGCATTCCAAGAACGACCGTACAACAGCAACAAGTAGATCTTGGAACTGGGGTTGCAGAAGGAAGAGAACAAAGACCGTCCCGGAACTGCGCGTAACACAAATCCCTCTGAGTATCTACGATGATCACAAAATATATGCAATCTGAGTTTATAATTTTGAAATGTTTATCCAAAAGTGTATTCTTTTGGGAGATTATTCTGCTTCTCTGTCGGATTTGGCAGAAAAGAACTGTTTAAGAAAAAGTTAACGTCTGCTGGGCTTACCTAAGCAAGTGCGACCATCAGGACCGATATTGAAGCCCGGGATGCATTCGCATTTATAGCTTCCCCTTTCATTAATGCATCGCCCACCCTGGCACGGATTTTGTTCACATTCGTTGATGTCTAAAAACATGAAAATCGTCAATTTGAAAACTTCATTTTCAAAGCCCTTTAGAAAGAAATTGTATGGAAACTAACCAATGCAGTGCTTGCCAGAGGGATCAAGCTTGAATCCTGGGTTGCAGACACATTTGAAGGAACCATCCATGTTGAAACACCGACCGTTGTCACACATCCCACTTTCCGCACACCTTTGGCGTAATTAATCTTTCGTTTAGCATAAGATACATTATATCGTTATTGTAAAAATTCAGCGGGTTACTCACTCGTCTTTGTCCACACAATAACCTTGATCAGGAGAAGACACAAAACCATCCAAACATAAACAGCGGTAGCTCCCGACTAAATTCTCACAACGACCAGATAAACAAATCCGTGGATTTTCGAGGCACTCGTTTATGTCTACATTGATAAAATTGGTAAAATTAAACTTAAAACCATCCTATCCTGCTACAAAAGAGTAAGGTATTGCACCAAATATCAAACACCAAATATGTACTATGCTGTGCGTGTCCCGAATCTATAATAGGATCTGATTATTTCCGTCAGGATAATTATACTATTCTTTAAAACAAATCACCTATGCAAGAATGACCTGTCGGAGACAACATGTATCCTTCCTTGCATTGACACTTGAATGAACCCTCCATGTTAACGCATAAACCATTAGCACACATTCCAGTCTCAATGCACTCGTCGTGATCTGTAAAATTTACAAAAACAGGAAAGTAGAAAATTGTCACAGTTCGAAAGATTTTAATCTTAGCAATATGTGAACTCACCAATACAAAATCGACCGTCGGAAGATATGTCAAAGCCAACAGGGCAGATACAATTATAACTTCCTTGAGTATTGATACATCTGTAAGAAAATTATCATGAGTATATTTCGACTTTTACTGGGCGTACAACCTAAGGTGGAGGTTTTTCAGAAAGGTGAAAAATACTTGTAGAATTAAATACAGAATCTATATCACATGTGTTGATCACGGAAATCTGCCGTGCAGTGCCGAAAAAGAAAATTTGAGGTAAAACAAGATAAACATAGTTTGTTTAGTTAAAGCCTATTTGCATCGACACGCGTTGAAGGCGAAAATTACTCACTAGAAACTGGACGAAAATCTATACACAAATTTCCCACAACCCCTAAACCCAACAGACCAACCAGGTACATGATTATTTTTATATTTCGTATTAACAAACCGGCCGCCTTGACATAATCCACTCTGAAGTTTGCATTCATCAATGTCTTCACAAGGAGACATGGTAGTCCTCTGAGAATACCCAGCTTTACACTCACAACGATAACCATCCGGTATGTCAATGCACTTCCCTTGTCCACAAATATCTGGTCTTAGACCACACTCATCAATGTCCATTTTTAGATGTCCGGGCTCCACGCACAATTCCTTATATGTATCTGTACTTGCAAGAAAACGGAGCGCATCGGATTAAATCAAAATCATTATCGCACACGCTCCATTAAATTGTAAATATTTACTTGTGTCATGTGATGGACAAATGTCACAATTATTTTCGTCACCCCAGCCTTTCCCCATGTTGACTCCACAACAACAGTCACGTTTCGTCAGACGAACGGATAATTTTCCACGACAAATTCCTCGGAGAACAGATGTGAAACAGTTCCCCTGCCGAGAATCTATAAATCAAAATTTCGGACTTTAAATTCTCCAAAATGACAATTAAGACAGGTCCCAAGTTATTCTGTAAATATTGTGGTCAAGCTTCGGTTATAATAATTTCTTTCCTTAACAATAAGTCTGGGCAATTACTACTATCACTATAAAAAATTGTTGAAGTCGTGTACAATTTGCTAAAAATGATAAATTCCATGAATGGATTTACAGCGAATTTTACGTTTAGTTGAATGATATCCAACATTACACGAATGTCTTATAATTTCTCTACAAAATTCTCATTAACGCGACTTCAGAAATCAGCACTCCGCACATGTCAATCATTATTTGCGGCCAGATGGTGGTTTCTCAATTAATCACTGACCGAGGCGAACTAAGTGTAAATCTGTTATCTGTTTGAACTACAGCGACAAAACTATTCTTCCTAATTTGGGATTGGTACCACTACCAAGTCAATTCGGCAGAATGTAAGCCGTTGAATTTGAACACATTTTTATGTTGTAGTCCTTGAAGTCTTAAGAACTTTTGTTAAGGTCATACCCCAAAAGTTCGGACCATTAGGTCTTGGTCTCTAGAAATACACGCATGGACCAAATTCACTTTGTGAAGTCGTAAGAATCCGTGACCTTACAAAGTCTATTAGGTGCATCTATTTCTAGTGGCCGAAAGGTCGGTTCGGAAGAAAGGTCGGTATGACCTTCACAAAAGTTGTTCAACAGGTCAACGGCTAGAAGATATAAAAACACAGCAAATTTAAACGGCTTTCTGCTTGCCGTAAAGACCGTGTGGTGTTATTTTTAAACGCTCTAAATATTATTCATAGTTAGGGTTGAGTTAACTAATTCCTTACCAATACAAACCTTCCTGTCTTGTGTTGGAATGAATCCTCTGTCACAGATACAATAATATCCCGCATCCGTGTTTATACATCTTCCATTTGAACAAATTCCTGGCTTAAGACACTCATCTTCGTCCTCACACGGCCCAGAGACCCCATCCCTTGGAGCTTGACCTGGTGGACATTCACAACGGAAGCTCCCTGGTGTGTTAAAACACTTTCCGCCTTCACAAATCCCTGGGATTGCTTCACACTCGTCAACTTCAACACAAGCCCCAGAGTTTAAGTTTTTGATGTGTCCGACGTCACAGTCAAGTTGACTTGGACAGTGTTCACACGGATGACCCCATGCTTTTCCCACGGTCGCACAACACATTTGTCGGGTACAGACAACGCCATACAGTTGACCTCCACAGGTGTTCCCCGTCACCTTAGTGTAACATGGACCCGTTCTGTAATCTACCGCAACAAAAAAAAGTGTCAATTTTACAAATTAGAAAAAGTGAAAGGACTCGGTCGATAAGTTTTGGGCTCAGCGTATTTATAAGGAAGGCCGACTCTTTGTTTTTTATAGTCAAATAACTTTTTTTTCTTGGGTTGAAAGATACGGTGGTATAACTTGCAGCAGTGCTAACTCAACTCCTAACTGTTGCAAGTTAGGGGTACCTGGATTCCTTTCCGAAATTAAAAAAATTGCTTCCCGAAGGAGGGCACATCCATATTTGAATTTCAGTACAAGTTTCACCACTAAGAGATGTAGGTGAAAAATTTAAAACGGTCTTTCAAAATAAAAAATATTTAAACACATTTCCGAGGTAGATGAAACTAAAAATAAAATTAATCAGAAATCGATTGAATGTAATATACATGTATGTTTGTAAGTTTGAGACATGCGGTACATGTCATGTCATGCATACATGCATGGGTTAAGTATTCTGTCACCATTAATCAACGCCCGGAATTGCTTTCGCATTCCTTTAACGAGTATTACCACCCAGAAATCCCATTAATCTTAAAACGTAATCAATTTACATTTTCGAGTGATGCACAGTACACAGCTAACTACCGAATCAGCTTTACTCAGAAAATATCTGATAACATTTTCTTTTCGTAACAGAGGCAAATTCCATTATCTGATTGCAGATTTAAAAAAAGGAGATAATCTGATTTGATCAGAAATTTTTCGTAATATACCACTAAACGGTATGCACTACGTTTAAATTCGCTCTTAGCCCATAAGATTAACAAGGATGGTACACCAATTGTTGGTCGAGTTGAGTGTCGACGGCTATGCTACTTTGAAGACCATTCAAAATAATGGTGTTGTGCAAAATATTAGACCGGAGAAATCAAATTTCGAATTTTAAGGAATTTTTGAAATTTTGAA
>JAQFYE010001523.1:0-22508 GCA_034694305.1 Protaphorura glebata | reverse complement strand
AGTGTTAGATTTTATCACAGCGGTCATTGTAAATATTTCATTTCCTCATTCTCTAAAAGACCTGAACCCTCTCTTTCTCTCTCAATTTAACTAATTTTTAATTCGTTAATTTCATTGCAATTAATTCTTCCGTTGATTGGTGTCCATAGATCAATAACAAGTTAAATGTCATATAACGTACCTAAAAACGTATATCTCAGTATTGCCATCTTGTTACCATGAAATACGGAATCAAAGTCATCTCGGCCAAAATCTTAGCAAATGAGCTCATTAAAAAAGTTTCCAATCTGTTTAAATATATATAATATTAGTTCGTCAATTAAAATTATTAAATGACGTTTCAGGTTTGAAATTGTAATTATAGGTTTTTAGCAGTTAATAGTAACAGCATTTTTAGAAAAATTATTGTTTTTTTTTGTTCGTTGGTTGAAATTGGTATGTTTGAGTCCGAGAATAAAATTAGCAAGGCCACGTTTTCAAAATATCAATATAGTTTTTAAAAAATCCAGTAGCACAGGAGTACAGATGGCTGCTACCGGCATAATATCAGTCATATCCGTCATACGGATTAGCCACTTTAGCTCAAACGACGATTTGATTCCTACATCACACCTGCTTTGGTGTAGTATAGAATTGCCATGCATTGCGAAGAGATGCAAAGTGATGCATCTATGGTTATATTTGTAGAGAGTGAGTTAGCTTTCTATTTGGTTGTACTTCGCCGGTGGTAGTAAGGAGAAATTCGAATCAAGATCTCATTACAAATATAACCATAGATGCATCACTTTGCATCTCTTCGCAATGCATGACAATTCTATCAATTCTATTCAATATTGGACCTATCTCTAGAACTACTCTAATGTTTTAAATTCTTTGCACAGGTTGATTTGACGTTTGGTTTTGAAGCTCAACGCAGAGACGCAATCGTCCGAACTTTAGTTCGTAATTCCTACAGATTTCACCTGAATGAAATTGTGGCCACAATTACGAATGAGTACACAGACTGGGAAAGGCAAGAAAGATTTCTTGATATATATTTTCCTTCGTCTTCTTTAAATTGCCTTTTGTCTTTTCCTTCTTTTCATTTATTATTTATTCACTCACTCACAAGACAATCACTGTTCTCTCCCACAAAGTGAAATCTCTCGTTTGTTACATACAAATGTACAATGTGTTCAGGTTCTTGTCTGTCTTTTATTATGTATGTCTTTCGTATGTGATTCTTCGCGTGACTTTCTCCTCAAAGTGAAAGTCAAAAGTGTCACTATTACTTTATACCAAAGTCTTTTCACTTTTTACTCACGTAAGCCTTCACTCTCAATTAGCCTTTCTGTCTTTCGATGTTATAGTAATGTGATATCAATAATTTTTATTTTTATCTCTCCTTGTATTGCATCACACGTTTGTTAAAGTCATTCTTCTAAAATCGTGAAATTTGGAAACCAAAGGGATAAAATAAATTTATTTCAAATTCTTCCTTCCTGGCATAAATCTGGCCATTTTTGATGAAACCAACGCAGCAAATATCCAAAACACTTTTGAAGAATTGTGAAAACTGTAAATGACGCTAACATAGGGTCGCCTTGTCTTTGTGTATGAATCGAACTACCCTAATGGATGAATTTGATTGTACACTTGTGTATGTGTAACGTGTGGATACAAGGTATTATTGATGACCCACTCAGTTTAATTGACAAACATTATGCATGATCTGTAGGTCCGTGCAACACCCGATTGCAACACGTGACCTAACTCTAAATGCGGTCACGGATTGCCTGAGTCTGGCTCCTGTGATTGCTGCCGCAGAGTCATCACTTGTCAACAAAGCCTATTTCTACGTCTTTGAACACGCGACGAAGGACGGACTTTATAATTATCAGGTTAGATTTTTAAATTTAGATCAGCAATACTGCTTGTGAATTTACACACCTCACAGAAACAATTAAATAACACTTAAACATATGTATTATATGACAGATTTATAATGTAAATTAATAAACCGGTTGTTCTGATATTGCTCTGTATTCAGAACTGACCTCAAATAAACCGGAAAAAATATGATGTGGTCAGATTTTGCTGACTCCATTATTTACTCGCTAATTATATTATCAATGCTACATTCGCATTACAGGATTCTGATTTTGTTAAAATTAAATTTCCAGATAAGATAATTTTGTGATCCGATTGAAGATTGCAGACACAAAAGGCGACCTAGAATTAATAAAATTATTTGATTAACCAAATTTTCTATTCTGATCGGAGCTGCAATGTACGCAAAGTGTTTAACTTTTAACCTAATCATAACCATTTAGGGCATTTGCATTTCTAACTGAAGAATAAATACTACCACAGCAGTCTGTCCATTGCCTTGGTACAGAGTGTCCTTTCAAATGCGTGTGTTATTGTTTCGATTTTGATTTGATTTGATTCTTTATTAACGTGTTTTACCAACGCATCTTGATACATTTAAGTATAAATAGAATGGCTTAATTCAGCGACACAACACCAATAACTAATCTAGACCGATTAATGCCAACATATCCAATCACAAAAAACCAACTATTCAATTACATAATAGTACACGTGAATAAGCAACTACACTATTCAACCATACACAAATTAGAGGAGTGAGCAACGTTATCAACTTTCTTATTTATGCATGCCCGATTCCTCGGGCATGCATGTTGTCAGCTACTGATTCGATCGGATTCCTCTCCGTCAATGCAATTATTTTTCTACAATCGTGGGTCAAGGTGAATAGCTACGAGAAACGATAATTAGACGCATGGACATATCTCGCAGTGGTTATTTTACGTATACGATATAATACATATTTCTGAATCGGATACGGAAATTCTTTTTGTGTAAGAATAGGCAAAGCTCGAAGAGGAAAAAATAGAAAGTGAATATTGAGCCGACATAACCCCATGTCAATTTCATTTTTGAGAATATATATCCAGCTTGAGCTTTATCGAAATATAAGAGGTTTATTTACACGAAAAATCGGTCCTTATTCATGAGTTGTACAGGATTCAATATCTGACATGTAGTTGACATTTAATTTTGGTGACATTCTATTACATATTCAAAGAGATCTGGTGCAGCTGGTGGAGAAGAGCTGAGTTACATGATGGGCTTTCCATTGACAGACATTGTCACCGGTCACGTCTTGTCTTTCTTCCCCCCGCCCATTCCATCCAATTTCACTCGGGGTGAAATGGCCGTCTCTGAACTCCTCATCACATACATCTCCAACTTTGTTCATCTTGGGTTAGTCATTATTTTCTAAGCCATGTGTATTTCTAGGTCAAATACATTTTTCCTATGTTGTATGAATTTGACAGGTTCTGTTAGCTCTGGATTCACATATTACAGTGTATCCGGACAGGATCGGTACACTTCTCGAAAAAAGTGAACGGTACAGATTTCCCCTATGAAAATTCTCGGACCTCTTAACTTCTATCAGGAAGGTCGGAATGGGCCAAATTTTCCATATTCGGAGTCCTCAAAAATATTTAGCAATGATCCATTTACAAAATTTCAGAATTGTGGACTTCACAACAGGCAATTTAAATGGGCAATTTCCTGGGATTATTGCGTCTGCTTCCTTTCACTTTTTTTCTGAGGTGTTCTGATCCTGCTCGGATACAATGCAGATTGATTTCTGTTTCTGATTCGAAATTACATTTTCTTGACATTTCATTTAAAAAAACTACAAATATTAAATACTGCGGAGTAAATTTTCTGGATTTCTTGACGATCAGGACACTATAACTGCATTTTAATGAAAATGAACCATGTTTTTCAGTCAAAAATTACCAAGGCAGTTTAAAATGCATGATACCTCTCAACATTGATTACACGATTGGTACACGGACATGATAATGTATGAAGCTCATCAATTTTGAAAACGTACCGTTTTTCGGACTTCCCCAGACAATAAGAGTAAAATCAGAAAAACAAATATTCATGGCTAGGCAGGCACTTGGCTAGTCTTGCCCTGAATACTTGATGGAGTGCAACCACTTCATTTTATTCCAACCCATTTTATTTTTCTTCTTAACTTTATATCCGACTTGGATTCATTCGTCCTCGTCTCGTCGTATTCCTTCTGCATTCAGTCTGAATAAATTATCTTGAAACTTTTTTTTTCCTTCTATTTTTTTTTGCAGGGATCCAAACGAACCCGCAAAGTTAGATGTGAGTTGGCCAATCTCAAAAGAACGGAATCGGTTTCGCACAAACCCTTGGGAACCTTACGACCGAGTTCATCAAAAGTACTTGGAGATCTCAGGGTCCAAGATTCGCACGAGATCTCACTATAGAGCTCATCAAATGGCCATTTGGTTAAGGTAATTTCCTTTTTTTCTCGCTTCCATTCCACGTTTCTCATTTTTGTTATCTTCTAGAACTCTAATTCCCACGATGGAAGTTCAAATTCAAATTTGAAATACATTACTTGCTCAAAGAATTGCATTTGAATGCAAATTTGACAAATGGATTCAAATAAACTATTCCGTTTTGATTATCATTCAAAAATCTAAACTATTTCTAAATACTCCCGGAACTTTATATTGCGTTTTTTATTTCATTAACAATTTCGCAAAATCTCGGTGGTGTCAAATTCGGCGTCTCGATAATATTTTAAGTTTGATACATTTTCTAGCGAAGATGATTTGTTTTTATTGAAACCAAGTTGGAACTGAATCAAATGTACTGTAAATACACGGTGTCCGAAAATATCGTCAATTTTTTTCAAGATGGGTCGAAACATGACCTTCGCAACAGACAATTTTAATTGGAACTATCCTGGGTCACACATATGAACAGATCTCCTTGCTTTCACTTTTTTGAAGAGGTGCTCAGATCCTAACTCTATACAAGATCAATGACTATTCTTGTACACGAAAAAAAATTAGTAAGTGTATTGTATGTTTGGTCAGCTATCTTCAATTTCGAAAATTTAATTTTTTTAATATTTCGGAACTCTTAAATGAATAGTTAAATAGCAAAATTTAATATCTTTGTATATTTATTTTGTTCAAAAACTTCTAGAACACCCTGAACTTTTGAACTTCAGTGGAACAAAAAAAGTTGGTTCATGATTTCCAATTCGTACAAATTTTGTTGACGTTGCGTTGAGTCTAAATCCAAATTGGGAGCTCCATTTCTGAATATGGTAGATTCTAGTGCTTCCTTCACTGCTCCTTTCAAACAAAACTAACCCACCCGTTCGAGTTCAATCCAATTCCATCCATCCGACGACCCAGTATGTTGCTTGCTGTGTCTCCTATTCTAGATTCTAGATTCTAGATTGCCCTTGTTTCGCCAAAAACGAAGTGAGTCTAGTCTAGAAGTTCATGTATTCGTACGTAGTAGGATTTGCGGTTTGGCGTCGCAGATGGCGAGGATATTTGCATTTAGAGAAAGTTACTACATTCGACATTCCATTGTTCAATCTCATGACGGTCTGGGCCCGCGTCTCCACTCAAACAAAACATGGAATATTTTGCCAAACCCGAAACCAAGTCATGGCCAACTTTACGTACGTACTAACGAAGGGAGCTGTGCAGACGACTCTGCACAATCTTACAAGGAAATCTCTTTTCATGTTAAAAATAAATAAAACTAGAGGTTACACCAAGCGGTCTGGTCACGAATAAGATAGAGTCACAGACAAAATTCTGGGTTACGTCTTGAAATGTTGCAGCAATTCAATCACATCTGGGCGCATTCCTTTTGAACCTATGCCTAAATGCCAAAAGAAAATATAATTCTAATTATTTGTCGACATAATCTTTTATTTGTTGTAAACACCTTTGAAATTATTAAGCATAAGAGTATGGAATGATTTGGGAATAAATGCGTAAGGGGATTTTGACACTTTTTAACAGATCCATAAAATACTATTTTGTGATAAATTTATATTCCGAAATAATTTAAAATTTTGTAACTTTTAGCAAAAGAGGTAGCGACATTCTTGGAATTTTATAAAGCTCCGGAAAAAAGATAGGCGATGCGAAAATAATTTTAGCATCGAATATATTAACCCACATTTGGGTTAATATTTTATACATATCGCACCGGCGATACCTTTATTACCAAAACTGATAATAATACAAAATAATTCATTAGTTCATTCTTGCAGCCACTGAGAAATAACTGTTGCTTCCAATTTGACACAATTCACCATAATTTACTTAAAAATTGAGTGCAGCATACTTAATCAGACAAACAAATACAACACAAGCTTGTCAGTCAGTCAGTGTAGTCAAAATTGAAAATAACTTGGTTTATTTGTAAAAATGTCCTTAACACAACATGTAAAATACTGTACTGCCCATAATCTAGTGGAACTGTCGTACTTGCGTGTACATGAAATACTGTGGCAAATCTGGAGATTACAAGTGGAAATCAGCTTTCCATTTCCATCCATTCTAGAAAAGAAGCTTTCCACCCATGTCTCTCTACCATTGAGAATAAAGCTTATTTAATTCATTTCAATCCCTGTCCTGGTTCAAATTTAGATTCCTTTCGTTTCGTCCTACCAATCTAATACTGTAACCAACTACCTCTACTAAACCAGAGGGTGGTTCATAATTAAATGCTATTCCGATCCCCAATATAGCTGAACTTGAATTTTGTCGGAGAAGTGATTTATAGATACATACAATTTTTTCTAAAATTCAGTGAACAATTAGTATTCTTTCAACTCATGGTGTGGTAAGTAGGAGTTTTCAACTAATTATTTTTAAAAAGGCCAACCTGGGTACGGTAAATAATTATGTACCACCCTGTGTATGAAACAAGTGAGAGAAGACTTATGACCTTAACTTCGGTCCGGCCCTGACTTTCACTCCTGGGCCGAAAAACACGACTTTCACTTTGAAGGAAGACGAGTGATACGACATTCAATTAGTTTGTTTCTATGTTTTTGTTTTACAGACTGGTGCCTGAATTACAAAGAAGTGGAGCTCACTATGCCTCAAGCCTACACAATCGTATGAAAGGGGGGAATGACCCGACTCTCTATGTTGGAAGGTAAGGAAGAAAATTCTATGTTACAAGGAATACTACTAAAAAGACAAAATACGACTCCAGGACCAATTTCCTAAACGCTCGCCTCCTTGTTGTTCTTCCATAATAGTCGTCGGCAATAGAAATAGACGACTTGGGTCATGGACGCCATGGTTTAAGAAAAGTGCCGGGAGTTGTAGAAAGTATATTATTGTTCTTCTCCTACCCGTGCTTTCACTAAACGAGGAAAAACGTGAGCCTATTACTGTCCTAGTTTATTTCGCCCTGTAATTGTAGAAACGAGGAAAAAGGTGCGGGCGTGTTTAACAAAAGTAAAGTGGAAAGAAATGTAGCCAACAAGAAATGTAAGTGTAACGTCGTGGTGAATCTCTACATCTTATAGTCTCATGTCAAGGAACTAACGGAACCAACCCATCTTTTCTTAATTGAACAAACATTTTTTATCGTTTCTATTTGCTAAGCTTCCTAATTTCTGAAACGGTTAAGGGTTTCGGACAAAACACGTGTTCACTAACACAGAAATTTCCTCCGGTTATAGTTTCCGGTCAAACTTGAATTGAGCCCAAGGCTACTAGTTGTCTTGCGTGGATACTATTTTCATGTACGAACTATGTATATAAGACTCAAAATTTGTGAGTGAGAGGTGACATCAGATGCCATGGGCATAAGTAGCACCCGTTTGGCGTCCTAATACATTTTCGTACGTTCTAACGTTCCAACCATACCATTCCAGGTATAATTAAGCGGTATTCTAAATACATTCCACAAAAGCTTAGTGTAAAGGCATGAGACATCTAAAATTAATTTTCTCGCCGACTAAACACTCATATTCATGATGATACCTGAAATGTCTATCTTTAGATACCTTTATTGGACCGAATAGAAGAAAGAAGTGTGAGGTTCGAGTAAGAACAATTACCTAGGTCATCATAAGTTGAATAATTTTATAGTTGAGGATGAGGTAAACGTCGCACTCTACTTTGGAGTTGTAGTCAAAAAAGTATTTTAATTTAAAAGTTTTCTAGTTTTGGTCCAACGTGTCACTGCAATGGTTACCTCTGGCAAATAAAAAACGCGTCGAGGAAATGTATATAACGATTTGGTAATTCAGAGCCAATCACATACATACAATATGTATGCCAGAAGCCATTAAATTATCAGGAGAATCCATTTTTATAATTCTATGAAACTTCTCATTTGCTCTCAGTTTATGTTAATCTTGGGTTTTAGTTGACTTAAAAAATAAATCATTGGTTTAAGAAAATAACGCGAGAGGCTTTACACTTGTGACGCATGTATTTTTAGATATTGTAAATCACACAAGAACATTCTCAAGAGTTGTACCCCTCCTACTACTGGATAATCGAATTTATTGATAGTTGATTGATTTGATTTAAATATCATCTATTTATACAAAATGTCAGAGTCTTTGCTTGGGAGATGTTTTTAGTCCAATTTCAGATAACTTCAATATCGTTTCTCCGACCGTAAAATGTTTCTTCAGAGTTATTGACGAATCCATAATACGTACTATATTATAAGGTATAACGACATACCTTAATTACGTAGGTGGACGTATGCTCAGACTTGGGTCAATTATCTTGGTACTTGTAATTAATTATGAAATTACAATTACAAATACGTAATTCTAATATCAATCAATTATTTTCAGAAATCTATCCTGTAGTTCAGTTTGTAATTCTAATTAAATACGTTGACAATTGTGTCATTGAAATTGTAACTTGCAGTAGAATTTAAATATTTTTCAATTACTTTCACAATTATTTATTTGACCATTACATGCCAAGATGTAATTATAATTTTAGTACACATCAAAAAAAAATGTGTAATTTATATTGGAATTTGTATTTGGAAGTGTGATTGTCCTTAATTGCTTTCAAATTTCTCTCATTGTAATTACAATTGTGGAACACTAGTAAGTGGGCATTTGATGTTCTTATTAATTTTCAATTAAACGCTTCAAATCAATAAAATTTGTGCATGCGCAGCAGATATCATTAATGCTTATAATTAATTATTTGACATATTTCATAAGGTTCCGATTGCCCCCTTTCCGTGTATATGCTAATCGCTGAAAAATTGGGATAGCACTTCAAACAGAAAAAGGTATCAGAGATTGATTGGACCCGAACGTCAAATTGTAATTTAGAACTGTTATCAAGTGGACCAGTTTAATGTCAGATCAATTGTCAATTCGTTCTCCTAACCGTCCAGAAACACATGAAGGATTTTCTTACTAAGCTAAATGACGATAAGATATTAACGTCTGACACAAGTATACTCTACAATTGATCTCCCAGAAATCTTGTGACGGGATGACAATAAACCAAAATTACACATAGTAATACTAACACAGGACAGATCGTTCAGGCGTTCCCTAAAATATAGTGTCAGTATCGGAAATACATTTGGTATCTTCAAATCTTTAGAGAACTTCAATAAGAAATTGTCTAATAATATTCTAATTGAACGCACTGATTCTTTTGTGCCAAGCATAAGGTTAGCGTTTAGATAGCACGTTCTGTCTTGGGTAAAAATCACTGAGGAGATGCTGACATGTGTCGCCCCACGACTTCCGTAGCAGAATTGTAACAAAATTTCCCGAAAATGAAAAACTTGTAACATTTCTGATGATTGTTCTTCCCGACATTGATTGCTTGGTAATTTATTCTAAATTCTAGATTTCCTTTATGATTTCAATTCGCCTCGTTGTAGTGTTGTTGTAGTGGATAGTAGTCGTTGGCGTCGTTAGTGTATAGCTATGTAGAGAAATATCCTGTGCAAGAATTTCAAAGCAGGTAGAATTTGAAAGCTATGTTAGTTACAACGTCACCATCCGAGTGTGCTTGACCCTGGCGGCGTGACGTCGTAATCACCGCCATCGCTTAGAGAATTCCCGAAAGCCAGGAATGTTGTTGGAATTGATTTGACTTGATAAATGAACTAATCGTAAGTATCGATTTCGGCTTTAGTTTGACTAAAAAACAACAGTGGTCTCGAGTTGACTTATTCCATAATTTTAAATTGGCACAGAATCGAATAAAGGTCAGAGTCTCAGCGATTTTTCGACTGCTTAACATTCTGATCTTCCATCTTCCATTTTCACATTTTCAATTTACAACTTTTTGACGAATGTTGAATCTATTAATATTTTGCTATAACAGAATTAGAAGTGAAATTTTAAACCGGTATGTTGGACACCAACGGAATTATGAACAAAAATTAAAAATTCACTTTATTCGTAAAGAAACGAAGTTGTATGATGATGGGAAAAAGTTGTTAGCTCTACTCCCAATCAGGCATAAGATCAGCAAAATAAGTACATTTTGTACGGAATTTTATTAAAATTAATTGTTACTAGTTTCAATTCTCTGTTTTGATAAGTCGAGCACGGTTGGTTTAATTTTTCAAAACGAGCCATCAGCAATTGGTAGTCTACTAATCTATTGTGTTCCTTGTAATTTAATTCCGTAATTGTGTAAATGCTAGTCGAAACTATATTTACTTAAATGGCATAAAAACAAGGTTGGCCAAGAAAATTCGTGCATTACGAACGCCAATGGCACCCGCAAAATATAGTAAATTGTTTTTACGAACACAAAGTCATGCACATTTCAATCTGGCGGATTTGAAATTCTAGAAGAAGGCTTCACAAACTATACACCATAATGAATTAGGACGTACACTAAGATCACGCAATCGTCAGTCCGTCATTGTATTATACAGACAGCCGTTTATCATTTCGCTTCATGAAGGATTCGACCTCCTCGGACTGAAAATGTCTAGAAATATTTCTCGAATGGAATATTTTCCTATTGCTACAGGTACCTTCCCCGCGCCGTATGGGAAGCTTCTCAATTTCTTCAGAAAATATGCAGCCATATTTGACCACACAAATAATCCAAAAAATCTCGTGAGACACGGAATATTGTTAAACCTAGTTAGAACCGTAAATGCAGTTCATTATGGCATCCATTGAGGTTTAGATCCTGGATAAAAATATTCCATACCATTTTCTGCAAGATACGAGGTACAATCATTTAAAATTGGATCCATCTATCCACCTGTTTTAATTCTTTTTAGATTTGACGTAAACTTAAACTCCTGGACCGGCGTAGATAAATGTAGACAATATCTCAAGAACACAATTTTGACTCACTTTCGAAAATATGTCAAGTTATGCGGCGAACTCCCATGATACCACAACATTACCGCCGCCATCGCGTAGTATAATCAAGAAACCTTCTGCAGTTGAAGTGACTTGTGTCTTAGTTATGATTATCGAGTCAGATATGAGTTCGGGAGTGAAATAAAGGTTATCTCGATTATCGTCTTATGTTACAATTTGTCATTAGGATTTTGGAGCAGATCCGGCGGGATTCAAGGATTTTTTTTGTAATTTCACAGGTGACATTGTGAAACCTGTGAAATTATCTGAATCACCTGAAAATCACTCCACTGGTTCGCCTTCTGAATTACATGCTTCAAAACACCGATAACTATTAAAAATTTATAAATAAGTTGAGGAACGGCGAAATATATAATCGGCATCTCTACAAATAACTCAACAAGTAAAATTTGTTCAGTTGTAATGGCAATCGATAGAAATATTACCAGAAGTAAATATTGTGATGGACGATAGTTCAATAACGAAGTAGTTTTATGTCTATAAGTACAATGTTAAGTTTCAGCAGCCAAATTAAAATTCACAAAATACAAAATGTGCTGCTCATGCGAATATCAAAATGCTCTTCTGAGAGGATTTGGAATAAGTATTCCAAATTAACGAAAGATATTAAGTCCTGATAATATTCGTGCTAAATATTTATTCCATGGAATGTTATTTGTTTAAGTCAGATGAATTTCATAAATACCAGACCGTCGAAGTAGCTGTTCCCGTTAACATTTCGCTGTGTAGTAGCTTTTTGCTTTCGAATGGCTTTTCTCTACGGCGTTTGACCCAGCTACCTTTGATACATTATCGACGATATATAGAAAGCAACCAATTCTCTACGATAAATTATGCGGCAATATTTGACTATACTATTCGGGCGGTTGTCAAATGATGGGTACTTTTTAGGAACCAACTGAAAAAGAAAGTCGAATAATTTTATTGTTTTTGACTGTAACGTCACAGTCTACTTCATAATTCTACAGAAATCAGCCAATAAATCCGACAGATCAAAAACAATTTCAGTAATTCGAAGAAGCGTACAGGAGGGAGTTCCAAAGGTCAGGTGATTATTTCGTGAGACGTTTTATAATTTCGTTAGGTATGGAATTCGCAGAGAATGATAAGGTAAGCTTCGCACTTGTAGTGAACGCAAATAACAGCTTTTAAGGTCTCACATGAGTTTACAGTCTGCGTTCAAATGCCGATTTTAGTTCATTTCCATATGATTTGCATATCTTTTTAACTCCCCTTACAATTAGCTGTGTCGAAAAAAAATGAGATATACATATAATGAACGAGTGAATTGACTCTGCTCACAAAATCATAACTTTTGCTGATTGTTTCTTGGTCGTAAGGTGAAAATAGTAGACCGACGTTGTTAGTGTGACTGTCCCGAAAATTAATTTTATAACAATTCCGAGAAGATGTATTGGCGTCAACTCCCATGGTCTTTAATTTAGAATGCCATCATAACCACCATCATCGCCATCGCCAAATATTCAAGATATTCAAAGTTGAGACAACGCATTGGGTTGACTCAGGACGTATTCTCGAATTTGACTCTACTTAGATAGAAAGTAACGCTCATCTCGAGTAACGACGAATTTGTTTATCTCCTAATATTAAAATGGAATCTTATCTGCTATAATGTTCGATTTTAAAATTACGGAATTGACATTCTAAATTGGTTCCAAGCATCATCCAATTTGTTTATCCAACCGTGAGCTGTTATCATCTGTATATATTATTATTTGTATTAGTCGAAATAAGCGAAATGTAGAACCGGCGTTTACGCAAAAAAAAGCGACTCCAGAGAAATTAAAATAGATTCAGTTGTTTTGGAAATTGATAAACATGTATTCTTGTAATTATTGCATAGGGTGATAGATCGTGAAAACAAGGAAGTAGTCTATAATGTCTAAGTATATTTTTATTCGCAATCAGGCACAACAATTAGGAAAAATGCAAAAGGTATGCTCAGCTGGTCACCACATGAGAATTTAATTTCTAGTAATTCGGTACTGTATCAGTTTACAAACTGTTGCGGTTGGTATGCTGTGAATGCTGTGAATAATTGTGATAATTCTTACAAAAAAGATATCTAGGATTCGTGGTATCCATGATCAATCGCAATTTAATTCAAAAATTGTATCAATTCTACTAATTCAAGAGCCGCTAAAATCATTTGGAGGAAAATAGATTAAACCAGCTTGTTGGGATTAGAGAGAGATACAAAAATACGTTAAAAGTCAAAAATTCAAAAAATGGTCAACAACTACAGGCGCAAGACTCAATTCAAGTAAACTCCTGGCACATAAGCTAGCAAGAGGAATCCGTTCAAGTATTCTGTTTCTAATCCGAAACTTACTATTAGACTAAGTCTAGTGGATATTTGAATTCGTTTTCCGTCAAATTGCTGATGAAAGTGAATGAAGAAGACGGGCAGAGACGTTGACTAGAGTGGAGCTTAATTATATTGGTTTAGGTTAATTATAGTGTCTGCCTGGTTGGATTGTATCTCTATCATCATATTGTTTGTTCCTGATGTTTCAGTGTACGAAGTGTTGGAGAAGAGGATGTGAGTCCACAGTTATTTGATCTTGGTTTTGATGACTCACCAAGTTTGGATTCGGAGAGAGGTTCGGCGGCGGAAAATCCGCCACCGTCTCCACCAACAACCTGTTTTTCTCCAGTTTTCTCTGCAAAGAATTCAACTGGGAGTGGTGGTGGTGGTCCAACCCCTCAAACCAATCACAAAGACAACAATGATAGTTCTGGAAGTTCTGCCTTTGAAGTCTCCATGTTTTCTCCATACTCCACAGCACTCTCAGTCACAATTGCCGTGGGTGAGTCACAGTATAAATGTTTAGACAAATTTCTACAAACGTTGCTATTATAGGCAAATATTTTCTCCTTTGTCTTAAGTAGTCATTTAATTTTAAACAGTTCCGTACATGTTTCCTCTAATCTTTCAACCTATCGTCTGTGCACAGTACACGCAGGTGCACATAACCTTTAGCTCATCCGCTACAGCTCGAGCTGGCAGTTGGCACTAAAAAGTGGGTTATACATTCGGTTAACAATTTAATTAGGACCTGAAAAACACTGTCACAGAGGTTTTGCCCAGTAACAAAATTAGCTAAGAGACATATCGTACATAGCTTGTCTTCTTTTAACCAAGAATCTATACCCACCCTATATCTGAATTTTCACGCAAGTTTGCGCTTTCTCCAAACTTTCTCTGCTGGAGGCAAATTTCGGACTGGAACGGAAAACAAAGACTCCATGCATTTGTTAAGGTTCTAAAAATTGACAAAACAACTCTAACTAATGAATATGGAATGTTTGTAGCTCCTTACTGTGTACTATCAACTGACTGATAATTTCGACTTGAAAACAATGCAAATTTAATTACAACGTTGGAACCGCGGTCGTTTTGAGCAGGAATATACCAAAATAGCCTATAAAATGATCAATTGCCATGTTTGATCAATAATTTCAGAAATAATAATGCTGTTTTAGGCCAAACCATTTTGCGCGTACCATAACACAAAATTTCAAAAGCAAATCAAAATATCTCTGTATCCTAGATTTCAACTGGGCCTACATGAGTTATCGTAACAAAGCTAAGAGAAAAGATTCGCATCTATAATTACTCTTGTTACAGAATACTATTTTAAATGAATTGACAAAATTTGGACTTATACACCCAAATTTATGTGACAGAGAATGACGGACAGAATTCTCGTTTATGAAACAAAAGAATGTTTACCAGAGTTCTATGTATGTGTTAAACCTCGTGCATAGTTTGGATTTTTGTAACGATGGAACAAATGAAATCGCAAAATTGTTCCCGGAAATGAATGGATTAATTGTGAAGTCGTTGTTTCAAATTCTAAATAACATACTTCCAATATAAATCTTAATAGGTGTATGGGACCCCTGTGTCGTACTTAGAGCAAAATTAATTACTCCCTGTATATAAACTTTATTCCACCTGCACCTTCAGTGCAAACTGAGTCCAACCCAGTTGTTGAGTTTAGGTCTCAACTTAAGCGATTTCCCTGTCTATGCTAGAATTGGTTAAATTGAGGTGCTCTACACACCTTTCTTAATTTCGACCTTTTGCTATGAATCACGTAGATTTGCCGAATGAAACTAATTCCAATCATTCTAAGATTAGCCCTGTTAATTCGTAATTCGTTTCATTAAATTGAATTGTTTCTTATCACTCAGGTTGCTCACTCCTCATCCTCAACGTTTTCATCTTTGCCCTGGTGTACTACCAAAGGGACAAACGGAGAGCTCAATTATTGAAAGAGACTCAAAGTACTGAATCCAATCAAAAATACGGTGAACCTCCTGAATTGCTCAAATCAAACTCAACAGCGTCAACAATGACGACGGGAGCATCCATGCACAAATCCAATTCCATGTGCTCCCAATCACAATCAGTTCATTTGGACATGTGTAGTTTACATGGACCATCTTCCCAACAATTACACCAACAACATCAGCAACATCAACATCAACAACAACAACAACAACAAATGTCTCATCATCGTGGAATACTACTTTCCCCACAACAAACCCAAGCTCATGCCCATGCAAATCATAAACATTATTCGCCACAAGTACTGGGTGTTGCAACTTTACCAAGAAGTAATGGCGGGTTAGCTATTGGAACAATGCTCCCAAAACCGCCGCCGCCACCCAGGAGTGTGTCTAATTTTTCCACGCTCCCTCATAAAGGTGGAAACAATAGTGCCGGGAGACTGACCCCTTTTGAAGAGTTGAATTTGTGAGATGAATTTACATGACCTACAAAACAAAACTGAATTGAACTGAAATTTATATTGATTATGTACTTGCATTTGTATATGTAAGTTAAGTTTTGTCCGTCCAACTTCATATAACTCATAGTGATTGTTAAGGATTTTGAACTTCTGAATAAAAATATTACATTGTTGGTTCGACTGAAACCTGTCCGAATTGAGAAGAGCAATTTTGACCAGTTTAGCACATTATACCTCGAATTTTACAGCATTATTAATAATATTTTACAAATTATCACTATAGTTGACGCGGATTCATACAGCTGAGGCGTATTCGGAACCTACCCAGTAACCTACAAATCTGGGTAAATCATTATTGCAGATATAAAATTTGACGGCCCGACTAGCAATATTGTCGAGACTTGAAGTTGAAATTCTCTATGAAATTACAACAAATTGTCTCCAACTGAGTTTTATCTGAGCGGCATAATAAAAATAGGCCCGCTGTTACATGTTTCAATATATCATTTTCAATCTTGATGAGTTCAGAACATAATTTATTACGAAATATTAGGGACCTTTAGCTACGAGATATTTTGAAATGTCCTGTAGAAATGTACGGTTTCAAAATCTCTACAGGACATTATAAAATGTCCTGTAAGGAAACGCTTTAGCTACAGGCCAAATTAAAATGTCTTGTAAAATATTCTTACTTGTGAAATGAACACCAGAAAATGAATCTAAGTTCGAAGTTGCCGCGACTTTTTCAGTCTTATCAGTCACGTGCTGGTTTCTAATTGGCTGAGCTACAAGACATTGCAATGTCCCGTAGAATCATTCTACAGGACATTCTACAAGACATTTCCCGTAAGTCAGTCAAAGTTCGTGACGTCATGAAAAACCGTGACGTAATCTACAGGACATTTCTACAAGACAATTTCAAAATGTCTCGTAGCTAAAGGTCCCTAATAGGGACCTTTTTTATTAAGCTTCTTCAGAAGTTCTTTCCGATATATGGCTGACGTATTCTTCACGAGAAATACGTGGATGGTTGATCTTGTCAATAATAGAGCGGATGTCAAGTAATGACAACGAAATGACCTCCTCGCATGATTTTGTCTGATAACTAAATGACCTACTAAATTATTATAATATATGTAGAAATCTTGAATGGATTGTATTATAATATATTTTGTGTACGGAGATACTGCGAATTTCGATTTTCTTTCCATTAAAATCGAAAACCGTAAGCAAATTATTCGACGAATCAAATATTAACGATGATACGATGGTAGCAGTGTCGAAGTTAAAAAATTTGGCCAAGTAGTAGAGTAGTTGTAATTTTGACATTTTTTCAGTCAAACTCCAAATATAATATCCAACCCATCCACCCAACTCGATTCATTAATAAAGTTAGTAAATAAGCTCAAACTGACAAGCTAAGTGTCCACTTTTAGTAAGTTCATATCAAACTTCAAAGTTTACATTGGCAATGAAGGACTGCTCCATGTGGAGTACGCAATGTACTGAACAACTAGTCCTGTTAACCTTGAAATTTATTCTCAATCGGGCAACCAGTGCAGGCATAGGATAAAAAAACGTATCTGTTCAGCTCCGTAACAAGGAATGAACCGATTTGCAAAAATGTCAACTTGGCTTTATATGCATTAATGGCTAAAATACCAGAAGGAAGTATAATTCAATATTCGGTAAGCAGTGTCGTACACACACGAATGCACGGAATAATCATTAAGGCAATGTTAGTTGTGTGTGTCCTGGGGCCCTGCGGTTCCGGAAGTCATTGCTCAAATGTCAATTGCATTGATGTTGTCACTTAAATGATAGAACCGTAATCAAAGATATGGATAAATATTTGTTTATTTTTTTGGATATGGATCCCTTGGAGCAAAGAACTTAGATTACGAGCTGCTTTCTTTAATCTAAAATGGATCCATATTTCTTTATTTTTTGTCACCAGTTGACAAACGGATTACGAGTCGAAAATTCGTTTGGAATTGGAACTACAAGAACGTCGGTTAATTCAGGCGGATTAATGGCCAGTTCTTATTTCTACAATTTATTGCAGATCTCATCTCAATTCCTGGCTTAGTCAATTCTCAAGAATAGATTTGTAAAATAATTGTAGAGGCGGTACATAATATACATAACATCAACATGTGATCGATGATAGATTTGAAGCCTTGTAACAATTAAGGAGAATTACCAACATAATCCCAGAAATGTCGACATGTGATTGATGTGATATTCCAGTTCTAAACAATCATGAATACATTTTAAAGTAAGTGGACAAGTGGACTTGATAATACAACTCCTACAGTTCCAGTTGGCAGTGTAAATTCAAGTCCGAATCAATTTCGGCAAAAACATTTCCACTTCAACATTCCTAGAATTTCACTTTCGACGAATAAAGGCAAGCAAAATTCTTTCTTATTTGGAATTTTTGACAGTCAACAGTACAATTTAGAGATTGCAATGTTTTTGGATTATCAGAGCGATGTGGCCCAACGTACGGTACGGCGCTGTTAGATCCGAAGTCCATGTGAGAGTCGCTTGACATTGCATTGCACGTTGCTGATTGCGTAACTTTTCTCTACAGCTTTTGAAGGGACAAGCGGACAGGAGAACGGCCGATATTGAATTAAATGTGATAAATAAACTACATTGTAAACATCCAAATTCACTCAATTCAAATTTTGGAACACACTGTCAGTTTTTTTCGATCTGTTAAGTTCAAACAGAATTTAAAAATCGTGTTCTCATTCACTTTAAATCCAACCTTCTAAGTCTAGGACGAGAAAAAAGTGTGTGAACTGTGAAGTGAGTGATAGACAGAATTAAAAATCAATAAATCGCTTACCTTTTTCCAATTCAATTTCCAAATCAGGTAAGAATTTGATTTTCAAACTTGATCACAATCACGACCACGACCAACGACTGACGACACAAGATTAAAAATAAGATTATCTAATTAATCCTTTGCACTCACTCACTGTGTAGTGGGTATTTAGTATTTAGTCGAACCGCCAAATATTTAAGTCACTACTCACTAGTGAATTCGATCGGTAAAAATGAAGTTTTCAGTGATTTCAGATTGGGAGTAATTAATTAAACTGCTGAAAAAATGAATTTAGAGTCGAAAAAGATTCGGTAAAAATTTCACAGCACATGGATGAATGGAAAATTCAATGGGATAAGAAGAGGCGCCGTGCTGTCGCAGAGTTTAGTTCCACACACATTCCCTTGTGTGTTTTTGATGATGGGTGAAAGCAAGAAGACTGGACAAATCAATCAAATTTTGTAGAAGACTGGACAAATCAATCAAATTTTGTAGAAGACTGGACAAATCAATCAAATTTTGTAGTACAGATGATGTGTAGACTACAAAATTCGATTGATTTGTCCAGTCTCCTTGGGTGAAAGTTGAGAGTGAAAATAATCCTCGAAATTCGTAGCGATTCCATGAGCTGTAAATCTTCTGATTCTTCTGCAATAAACCCTGCAATGGAAAATGGAAACAACACTATAGACATGGAAATTGCGGGTCGACCTTTAAATTATTGACTGATCCACATTCAGCTAATGTTTGATGAGTGTAGGTTTGACAGGACTTATTGCAGAAAACTTGCACACCACTTCTGCCATGTCGAGTCTCCACTTTATGGTGAAACCACACAAAAATAAAATAAATTCTTTTTGTGCATAATTGTTCATATTATGTAAAGTTGAGTGTTACATTTTTGAATTGCATGTTTTTTTACAAGTTTTTGAAAAAACTTTTAGAAACAAAGGTGTTTCGAATTCAGACGATTTCAGACTTACCTGAGGGTTGATAGAAACCATAAAGTTAGATTTCGTCGAACGACAAGAATGTATATATTCAAATATCTCACTGTCTGTAAACTGTACAAAAAGGATTTCGGCATTGTTCGGATTTCGGAAGGCGTTTCGCTGTTACCTGTTGTCGACATTATACAACATTGAAGTTGAAATATAATCAATTCCAGTAAATCAAATGTTTTCTGTGCAAATATTCCTTACTACCGTTCCTTAAATTAACCTACTTATTTGCCTATGTTTGCTTTCCATTCGGATTTATAAAAAAATACAATGCTGGATAAAAGACAGCTTTCAATGAATTAAACAATTTTTAGTTATTCATCGCACTGATTGAGAAGCAACGTCGGCTGTTTCTTGCTCTTTACCTTTCATCACTATATTAATCTAAAACGATAGCAATTAGGTTTTTATTTCTCGAAATAGTGTTAGATGTGGTTGAAAACTTTCTTTGAAATGTGCAAGCATAGTTTTTCACAATCACAAATGTAGGATGGTAATTAATGCTGTGCATTCTTAGCGATCTACGTATGGTTGTATTTTCGTGTTTATTCGCATTTACAATGTAATGTATTACTTTCACCATTAGGAACGATACAGCATGAAAGCACGCCGTGGAAATAATCGTTAATTTGCTTTCGTTCTCTTTTATATAATGTTACATCTTATTTTCTTGGCATTGGAAGACGAGCATTATGGTCTGTGCTTGTTATCTTTTATGATGAGACCAGGTAAGTAAATACAAAGCCTCGAGTGCAACAAAGAAATGTAATAGAATCAAAACCCGAGTTATTTCTGGCCAGAAGAGTTGAGCGAAAAAAATGGTTGAAGACGGATACTTCTGATTCTGAGTGTTCCACGTGCAGTTTGTTCTGCAGTACAGTTTTCGTTTCATTTCCCGTCCAGGAAATGCACAAAGACATGGAAAAACTAGAAACGCATTCAATGCACCAATTTGATAACTTGAGGCCTTCAGAATTGTTTGTGCCCATCTTCTCCACCCTAACCTCTTCTCTTCAGACAGTCCAAGTGATTCAATTTCCAGAAGGGCTTCGTAAATTTTCTTTTTGACTTGCACTCCACTTTCTAGAAGTTTCTTGGCCAATGACAAATCTGTCTGACGGTCACTCCTCGTTTTCTCCGGATCTGATCTGGTTATTTCGTACGCTCGAGGGATCGCTCGATAATAAATTTCAACTAACTGGGATTGGAGCAGTTTCATGCTTCTGCCATTTATCCAGAGATCACGAGCGATTTTTTGCAATCTTTCTTGTTGTCTAAACCGTGACCTCGTGTTTCCTGCTTCTGGAGGCTGTAAAGCCCCGCTTCTGTATTTCGAAGGTTTCAAAAATCAAAGATGTTAGTCCCTGGTCCCGGACAGGAGTCTGATATTAATTATCGTTGGATGAATCAATTTGAGTGCGCAAAAACCTAATTCGTTGACTCGTATAATCGATTGAACCCCAAATATGGCGTCTCAGCAAGGACAACTTGACCCATAAGCAACACTAAAATGCTTTTATACGATAATCTGTGTGATAGGGTAATTGGGATATTCGACATTATGGATTCGTTGTCAACGATCAATTCCACCATATTCTACAGTGGTACTCGTAGTGGAAACTTTATTAGGGAACTTATACTTCGACAGGGAGTAGGAGTAAGAAATTATGTCCACATGCCGTTTCGAAAATCCTACCCCCTTTCAGATACCGTATGAGATTTATAAATTATGATGCCCGTGAGTATCGTTAAAATTATGGAGACCCCTCGAAATGAAATTTTGCTCTAAGATGAACATAAAATGAGCCAACGAACACCATACCCTTTCTTTGACATCTGGATTCCAAATTCTCAATCTTGAAAGCGACAGCCAATCTCACAGGAAGGGATTTATTGTAATGAGCCGTAAAGCAGCCAAGCAAATTTACTCGTGAGAGACGTCATTATTTCAGTGCGTCCGTATCGATATTCCAAGTTATGTTCGAACTTGACGAAAGCTTCCAAACTTAAGTACCAAAGTCATACGGAGTCGACGATTTCTTACCTTTCAAACCAACAAATTGTAGTATCAATTCGCTTTCCATGGTTACATTTACCTTTAAAAAAATTATTCTCAAATGAACAGTGGAGGCTAAACAAATCAATTAAATTCATCTAGATCTAATCATAAAATCTCGTAAAGATACTCAAAAAATCAAATATATACAGGAAAACATACCTGCAGATTTTCCCAAAAACCCGACCAGGTGAAATTCCAAACGTCTGCACGAAAATCGTTTGCGGGAATACCAGGTTTTGTGTCCAGAGATTCAAAAAGGGTTATTTTTGTTTGGACTTGACTCACGGGATCTCCAAACTACGGAATTTGATTGATTTTTTAGCATCCTTGAAATGAACAGTGCACATCGAGTTAGTCCAAAGAATTAGATGAAATAATAATTGTAAATAAATTGTGATAATTTGGAACTCGTTTGGTTATCGAGACCATGTTATGAACTAAAGTTTCGATATACTTATTGCGAAAGGCGGAACGACTGAGCTATACAATGGTCCTTGGTGTGTGTCTGTCTGTCTGTTGCCACTCTAGCGGCTACATTTCCCATCGTATTCTGTTCAAACTTGGCATGCATGACCCTTGGGCC
>JAQFYE010001522.1:0-22514 GCA_034694305.1 Protaphorura glebata | reverse complement strand
GCCTTCGTCATGGAACGAGTCTGACGACCTCCGGTTTCGGCAGGAGCAGGAGTGGACGGTCCACCAGTATTATTAACCGTATCAGAAACGGCTGAGGCGTCCATGTCTGGGAGAAAGGTTAGAAAATGGAGAAATGTTTTGAAAAATCGTAAATTGAGAGACAAGTTTATGGGACGAGAGGAAGACGATGAATGAATTTGAATTCCAATGTTCATGATCTCTGCAATTTGTTTGTAGTCATCTTTGCGATGAAATTTTTTCCATAGAAACGGTCATAGTCATGACCAAAGAGGCTATAACCATAGAGGAATTAGTCAAATTCTGTAGTCAGGAACAAACAAAAAAAACAATTGAACGTTTTGTAATTAGGAACGGATATCATGGCTGAGTTTAATATTGAATTTTTGTTTATTCAATTGTCAAGCTTTCAGAGACTTTTTCCGTCTCCTCAGGACAATTTTGTGCAATAATTCGTGAAAATTATTTTAGGTGGTGTCTTAAATTAAATCATCCATTAAAAAGAACAACTTTTTGAACGTCTAGTACCAAAACCTGGTTTTGGAACCGGGTTATTTTCGTATAGAAATTTGGGATTATAACGTTGACGGGCGGATAGCCGAAATGCTTGCGACAGCCATCAGCCATTGATCTGTAGGTAATGTTCAAGTCCTATAGACATTGGATTCTTCGAGTTTTTCTTCACTCTTTTGTTTATTCCTCACTACAGGACCTCCTGATTAGACAAATTTAGTTGATACGTCTAGCCTAGTTGGAATTTTTGATCTATTAATAAATATTGTTAATTATAACTGGCACTCCAGTGGGTATGAAATAATTTGACCTTCAACCTTACAATTTCAATCACTAATTCTAATTTGAAAACAGGATTCGCTTACGTTTTCCCGGAATTCTTATCTCATACTAGAACAAACATTCATCATTTAAAGCATTATGTAATTTCTATCTAAAATGATTTGTGAGAGAAATGCTCATTTGAGTTCTTCTGACTTTTAAAGATCACACGTGCATGTTTCTGGCAATGCAATACAAGACCAGTGAAGCCACAATATCAGAATCAGATGTCAAAGTCAAGCGCAATGTTTGGTAAAATTAAGGCATTGCAGCCTCTTTCGGCAGGTTCGAAATGATCAAAGGATCATGTTACGGAAGGATTGCCTTGTAATATTTTGGTGCAATGTTACACCAAATTTATCGTATTCTCACGCAGACACAGCAGTAGAAAGTTTAAGTATCTGTAGTAGTAGTCATAAGAAGTTTCTCGTTTCATGGGTCATTTCTCATAAATAGACTGTTACAGTTAATTTTATGTCTACGCACAAATTAGTATTTACAATTTGTCATTCGGACATCATGCCGACTGTTCAAGAAGATAATAATCGGATTCAAGGTTCAAGCAGTTCGAATAAGAATTTAGTCATTTGTTTAACGGTCCAGCCATACACATAACTGTAGGAGTCTGCAGAGTGGATACCGACGCAAAAATATGTATCGCACCTTTAGATTATATGAAAAACAATTGTAAAATTTCCTATTTTTTCATTCAGCATGTGCCTTTTTCAATAAAATTGATAGCAGCTGGAATAGTGCAGAGCGAAAGCTCATTATGAGACGGTCTCTATGATAAGTGATCTCAGAAGTCCACTAATTCCGGACCCAAAAACCTACACATTAAATTTCTTTTTGATTCCTGAGAGTGATAACATTTGCTGGACACGATTAACATTTCACTTGTTAAAATTTAAAGAAGTGCAGACTGCTTCCTCCTTGCCTTTAAAATGTGTAAAATTTTATAAACAAGGTGCGACGCCTTAGAATTTGCGGACATCCCCTCCAAGGTAAACCCGCATTTTTTAAGTTTAGGATTACAGAATACGTCACACCTCGGCGCACCAAATCTCGTCACGAACTATTTACAATATGTGAAATCGGTTGACAGTTGAATAAAGTGAATCGTAAAATCCATACGTAACGTAAAGAAAACTCATTTTGGTAATTGACAGGAGTACATCGATATGGGTTAAATCAGGACGGTAAAACTGTTTTTGTAAATTGCAATCATATTATATTATAAAGCTTTAATATCAACGAGTTTCAAGGACAATCCCACACACTTCCAACACAGGATAGGTCATAAATTTCTAGTTAATTTTTAGATACACTCATACT
The DNA here is from genome assembly GCA_034694305.1 of Protaphorura glebata. Taxonomy (NCBI): domain Eukaryota; kingdom Metazoa; phylum Arthropoda; class Collembola; order Poduromorpha; family Onychiuridae; genus Protaphorura; species Protaphorura glebata. The sequence goes on along the minus strand of JAQFYE010001522.1, from coordinate 20,327 downwards.
TAGGTAGTCTACCAAATTATGCAATGCTACTTTGATTGACTCCAGAAAATTGAAATAGAAAATTCAAACTGGCAATTTAACGAACTTTTCAATATTTTCAAATCCTCGGTCTTGATTACAGTAAATTATTTTCACCGAGACATCAATTATTTGAAACAATTGAAACAAGATACGGAATAAAATATTTACATAATGAAAAGGCTGCAACGTAAGCTCTGTCAAAATTAAAATTTCGTGTTTGTAGCGCAGGCAATCTATTTGGAGCGAGTTTGTGCGTATGCTTCTGTTAAAAATACTTATTTCGGAGTATTGTTCCTATCGACTTTTGATTGATTGATTAATTCAAATTTATTTTCATGATAGAGATTCGTAACACATACCAATAATAAATCTTACAACCTATTAAAGATATCACTGTTTTTTTCAGAGTCAGATCATTCTACTGCTACATATAAGATCAACAAGGAAAAAAATACAAGCAAGGTTCAATTTTAACAGATTTTGACAATCCGTGGTGTCACTTCAAAAAGTTCAGAGTCATGTCTGCAAGTTTAAATTGATTGTTTGAAGGAACCATCTCAATCTGTATGACCTCGACCTATATGGAGTTTGTTTAAGCTGGATCTACTGTAAAGTCACGAGAGCTAAATTATCACCTTGTATTTTTATAAATAATTATATCTCTATTTATATATAATCAAAGCTTTATATGCGCGGTAAGACAACACAGTCTCGATTGAAGTCACGGTTAGAAATCTGAAAAAAATCAGTGTCGAGTCATAAGGCGTGCTTTGCCATACAATTTAATTCCACATGTATTCAATTACTCCATTGTGCGAATGCCAACGTTGTTCTTACCTTTTTGTTTGTTTCAGTAATAGCAATTAGCTATTTGATTATTCATCTTCAGAATTAAATCAAATCAACGCATACGTACGTTCCGTGAAATATTACAACGAAATATTTAATTGGTTTGCTGAATGTTCCATCATTTGAACAGCGAACACAATGATGTACATGGTCCAAAATATATTCTTAGCGATTCATACTTCCACATTAGTTCTGTTGCCCAATACGTAAGCCAATACAGTAATTGCCCACAAATGCGGATTTCTATTCAATTTATTTCGCACCAAGCATTCGTAACATTGTTCAAGGAAAAGTTGAATTGAGCTACTGCATGTTCGTATGGAGAGAATAAAATTAAATAAAACCATACGTCTCTTAGTTCAATTCGGTGACGAAGAATCCTAAATTCGACGAGAGTGTTTACTCTCCTCGATGACAGAAATAAAGGAGACAGAGATACGGATGAACGGATGTCAAATTAAAAAACTGTTGAATTTTCAAAATATGAAATCAATGGATGACAACAAAGGAAAAAGTCAACTTGACACATTCATCAAGAGTCCAGAACTCTCTGCTCTAAGACGGAACAGTTTTTCTCTTATATCCTATTTCACTATCTTGAATTAATCTCTGGCACCTTGGGCTTGGGCAAACAGCCAATGACTGTTAAATGGTCCACAACTTTAAAATGATAGAATAATCCATGGAATTATCAACCGCAATGTACCCATAGTCGTTTCTTAAAATTTGTATTGAAAGTTCTTGGACGATTTTGCCAAAAAATAGAATAATATATATTCAGAATATATTAAGAACAAACACCATTCTGCCGGACTATTTCTCAGTATATTTGTCATGTAGGAGGACGTTGTACTCTCTAATATTTAATATTTATTGTATTTAATCATGTAATATTGATGGGAGAAAGTGGACTTCTGTATCCGGTGAAAGCCTTCTCTAATATACTTTAACTAACAATGCTTCTGTCATTTCGTCCAAATGTTGTGTGACATACATGACATGATCATAATCTCTTGTGCGACAGCAATGGTGAACTTAAATTTTTAGACAATTACAATTGTGACAACTGTTTCTTTCTCTCCTTGTAACTGTGAAGTGTGAAGCAAAAACATAATTGGTACCCTGAACTGTTGGGCAGTGAACTGAAGCTCTCTGTGGATTTTCACCCATTCAATTTAATCTCTCTTCGTGGTCAGACCAATCCCATCGGTTGACCTATTTCCTCCACTTACCTTTCTCCTTCGACCCTTGCTCCCGAAAGCTCTTCATTCGGATCAAATTAGTATTTATGAGGCACTTCTATCTTCTTTATCCTTACCCTCAAGGCCGATTACGTAGAAATTGGATCCGCATAACAGGGGCGTTAACCTGTTCTAGTCTGGATAAATACGTACATAGGTTGCAATCGGATCATTGTAGTAAGTATGTACGTGTTTTAGTAGCTAATGAAACTGTAAAATTGGAGTCTAATGACAAAATCTAGAGATAATTACCGATAACATCTATTCGAAAAGAGCATGGAGTTAAATTCGCTACCACAAATTCAGACAATCCACGTTACACGCGGACACTTGACAATTTGACTGGAGCTTGTCGGTGTGCCGCCAAAACGGCAAATCTACAAGGTCTCAGCATAATTCTCCTATGAATAATTTTTACAAATATCCTAACGCTGTGTAAACATGCCTTTAATGTTAACGTGCTTTGACTCTTTATGAGAATTAGGTAATATTTATAACGAGGTCGCAAATTAATTCTCACACATGAATTGAGAAGCTCATTCAAGACGTGTGTATTTGTGTACTCGTGGCGAGTGCACTTCAATTTTGACGTATGTATCTGTATGTAGTCGTCTTTTGATTTCGTGGAAATGGAAATTCCAGAAAATAATACTTTTATTGCCTTGCATTCAATATCCAGATTAATTCTAAATAGGTCCAAATGTGTGACCCTGAATGGAATGTTGGATTAGTATTTTAAGTGGCAGGTTTCAATTCGATTGCGTATAGTGGAGATTATGATGCCGGGTTGCGTTATCATATCGTCCATTGTGCAGCATAGATTAATCTAGTTGGTCATAACTGATTGTCTCAATTTCATTTAGTTTCTGCTGAACACTCAGGGAGAAACATTTGACAGTCAATGAATGTTTAACCATTTACATTTTATGTGTACATAATACCATTTGGAAGAATGGAGCCGGGTTCAGTTTTTGACGAGGATTTTGCTGCTAGATTTATTTGGTCTGAATATATTGTATTTGCAGCCCTCCTGGCGTCTTCTCTTGGAATTGGCATATATTTTGGGTTTTTTGGAAATAAAAATAAAACAAATGAAGACTTTCTCATGGCAGGTCGGTCCATGCCGGTTTTTCCAGTCGCTCTGTCATTATTATGCTCGTTCATTTCGGCCATCACTTTACTTGGTTCGTATTGAATATACATTTTCTAAATACGTTCAAAGCACGCATATAAAATAAAATAATGTTTTTGATTTTAAAATGTTTCTATCCGGAATTTGACTGCAGGGAATCCAGTGGAGGTAAACAATTATTTTTTGAAGCTTAAGAAGTGAAGGAACAGAAGTTTTCAATTAACTAAAAAAAATTCTTATTTATTTCAGGTCTACTACTATGGGTATGGCAAAACAAGAATTCTACCGAATTTATCCACTTCAGTCTGTACTAATTTTCTGAATGTGACAGAGTGCAGTATATTTTTGTGACAATTGGCTTCCTTTGGATGAGTTTGGCGCTTGCATACCTTTACGTCCCAGTCTACTACAGATTGGAACTCACGTCGGCTTTCGAGGTGAGGACTCAAAAATTGTAAACCGGTCAAACATAATTAAAACTGAAAGTACCGACTTGCCTTATATTTTAGTACCTGGAGATGCGGTTTGACCGGAAAATCCGTGTGATCATTTCCTTATCTCAAATTATCCACTCAGTAAGAACATGGAATAACTTTAAATATTCTCTGCTTATTTTAATTAATTAATTTATTTATTTTTAATAGCTACTTTATATGCCGACCACGGTCTATGGGCCTAGTATAGCGTTAGAGGCGGTCGCAGGATTCAACGGTTTACTCTCATCAGCTGTCATCTTTATTGTGTGCATTGCCTACTCTTCAATGGTATGGGATTTCATAATTCGAATGATTTAACCAGTTCGGTATGATGGGGGTTCTTTACCTCGGACAGACAGTTACGTGGAGGTTGCTCCAAAAATGTGTGTTCACTGGAAATTCATTCTAGTTCGGGGGTGTCTTTCTTTCCAAATGGGAAAAACATAGTAGCAACAAAAATTCAAGATATTTGGCCGCACATTACCGGCGAACGCCCATTGAAGGGGGTATTTATTTTGTAATAGAAAGGAGGGGCACAAACATTATGGAAAGAAGTACGCCGTTGGAATTTCATCGATTTTTGAAATTTTGTAGCTCTTGTGGTCCTGAACAACTTTTGTTCTACCCCCAAAAGTCCAACTTATTTGGCAGCCAAAAATGCACAGCTTGGCATATGCTATACCGTACAGTGGCTTTCACTTTCGCTTTGCCCAGCTGTGTATTTTTAGCGGCCAAACGGTTAGACATTTGAGGGTAGGACCTTCACAAGAGCTACAGCACATCAAAAACCGAGGAAATTCCAATGGCGTACTTTTTTCTTTTTGTGCCCCCTCCTTTTCTAAAAATCTAATAATGCATTTTTGGGACTTCTCACAAATTAGGGTGGTCTCAAAGCAGTATTATGGACTGACGCACTGCAAGCGTTTGTTATGTTGGGTTCAATTCTCTCAGTCATCATCGTTGGAGTGTCTAATATTGGATTTGAGGAAATATGGCGAGTTGCAGAAGCAACGGGGCGAACTGAATTTTTCAAGTAAGTAGATTACCATGGTTACAATAATAGTTAAGGTTAACTGCACTGAATTCTTTTCTGTTTTTCTAAGTGTGGACATTGACCCAAGAACAAGACATACAGTTTGGACAGGGATGTTTGGAACTTATTTCATTTACATGCCTCTTTTCGCGGCAACGCAAGCCCAAATTCAGAGATACCTTTCAGTCCCAACCTTGAGCAAAGCTAGGCAGTAAGTTTCCATGGTAACACGAAATTACGGGCTTAAATCAGTGCATCATTCAATTTGATTCTTATTAGATGCATATTCATCAACATGGTTGGGCTTTGGGTCATCATCACATTATGCTCTTTAATGGGTCTTGTTATCTATGGGAAGTACTCGGATTGTGATCCAATTAGTTTGGAGGTAAAGTAATAAGAATTAACAAAGTTTAGAGACAATGGTAACTACTATGACTACATTTTTAAAATTAAATTAAGAAAATTTCCACCTCTGACCAACTTGTCCCACTATTTGTAATGGATGTTTTGGGAAACATCCCAGTACTTCCTGGATTATTCGTCGCTGGATTAACGGCTGGAAGTCTTTCCACTGTGTCATCAGCATTGAATTCTTTGGCTGCTATTGTGACGGAAGATTTTGTAAAGAAATATCGTCCAAATTTATCCGAAGTTAAATTGGGTTTAGCTTCCAAAGTTATAACTGCAGTTGGAGGACTCATTGCATTTACTCTTATATTTGTCATCGCCGCGGTCGGAAATATATTACCGGTAAGAACGAATTGAAATTGCATATTTGGATTGGCCAAAATGTTAACCTCTAAACTAAAATTTGGCCAATTTAGTTTGCGTCAGTTCTTCATGGAGCATTCATCGGGCCAATACTTGGATGTTTCACACTCGGAATGTTTTTCCCATGGGCAAATTGGATGGTAAAATGTCCATTTAAAAAATTGCTGAGTTTGATGTCTGAATTCTGCAGTCATCTTGAACAATTTGCCTCTATTCTTGTAGGGAACACTCATCGGAATATTTCCATCTGTTGCGATTACGTTGTTCCTTGGCGTTGGCTCTATTTTAGCTGGAAATGCTGGCGACCTTCCGAACCAGAAACTTGAGTTAGGCTACAACTGTTATCTGAACGAGACTGAGGAATGGTCAACCAGCACCATTTCACAGTCTAGAGTTTTCTGGAAAGATGAAGAATACAACGGACTCATGAAATTCTTATCGATATCATACATGTGGCAACCAATCGCCCCTGTATTTTTTACTATTTTCTTTGGTCTATTATTTAGTTTGATTGCCAGTATGTTTGGCCAGACGCAACCGCGTATCAAGTCCAAATTAATGAGTGGACCCATTCTAAGTCTGTGGAAGTTAATTATCGGTAAGAAAGCATTAACAAAATGGGTCGACTTTGACGAAGAGAGAGAATTGGAGGAGAAGGAATCGAATTATGAAGCTAATATTAGAAAAAGTATAGATACAAATGGAGTTGCTAAACATGGTAGCTTTTCTAGTCATTTGTAAAAGAAACATATTTAATAAATCTTTTATTTTATGGAAAGCTATGCATGACAGTGGTAGTTCCTAAATTGTCAAATCAAATACACAGAAAATTACACATAGTTCTCTTGATTCGATTGATATACAAAAAAATTTACATTTGTGCACATGTAAGTGACTGGACTTGATCTGTTTCCTAAAAATTAATCATCTTCACCTGCAAAATTCATTAGTGCATTCCTTTAAGTTTTGTCGTAAAATAGTCATTCTTCACCCGTCATAATTTACAGCTCTCCAAACTATTATTTAAGAATAATTGCGCTTGGCATGTACTTTAAAATTCTATGGAGACTCATGTCTTGCACCTTTCTCAATTTTCTAGTGATAATTTGCAATATTTTCAAAATTTTCCAATCCTTCCTCAAAAAGACTACCAGAAATGTGCCCAGGCGAAATTGACAAATTTTTCTTTGACACAGTTCTTTATTGAGTAGTTGGATTATTATCCGTCAACTCGTTTAGTCCTTACATGATCTGTGGTCCAATTATTAGAATTCTTGTCATGTGTTACCACTTTAAAAACGGTTTCAGGTATTGACAGGACGTGCGATTTTAGTAGGTACGTGTGTGATTGACGCTCGTTCTAGGACGAAAGACAGATCGTTGTCAAGAATTTCAAATCTGGGAAAACTTCTCTGAGGAAGACTTCCCAACTGCAATATTAATGATTTCTGTTTAAAACCAAGGTTGTATGACCAAACCAATTGTATGGAGTCGCTTCTAACGCACTTACCGAAGTCTGACTGTTGTGAGAAATGTGCCAGAAAAACTCCAACACTAAAAACAGCAACAACAACGGGGTGGAAGGTGGACACGGTTTTCTTCGTCGATCCATCTTCACGATATCTCTTAAGACTTCAGCTGTGTTTGTGTTACTTTTTTAGTTGCACGTTGACCTATTTCTCGGGTGTGTTCGAGCGCCTTGATTTATTTGCCTCGTTTTCTCTAATCGTCCGGTAATGCATACGTGGATACCGTTACACTAAACAAGAGCAATAATCTGATGTATCTGCGGTAGGAAATTTACTATTTTAGACGCTTAAATGTTTTCTTCCTCGTACGACTGCAATTGACCTATATTTCTTTTTTTTCGAACACAAATGGTAATAGCAGTAGGCAATAGCATTAACGGCTGAAGTGAGTGATTACTCTTAGAAAGGCCGTTCTTCGCAAACTAACGAATGTGTCTCGAGGGTTTTCCAGTAATCATATACGGCATGCACACAAAATGCCAGAGTTTTCTTTGATATGGAATATAATGTAATTCAGTAATTCAACATTGTGGTCTTTTACGAACAAGATCGGTTCATTAATTCTTAAATTATACGTATTGCTAGCAAATCAAAAATGAGTGAAAATAGAGGCTACACAGGTTTGACATTTTCACTACACGATGGTTACCATCCAAAGGCCAAAACGCGAAGTCTAAATGCCTTCGGCAGAATTCAATTTAGATTAGAGCCAAATCGAACAAAAAAAATTAAGTTTCGGACTCCTTTCTTCCAGGAAGCTTAAGAGGAGTCACATAATGTTTAGGGTTGGAGCATAAGTCACGAACCTTTTGTGAGTGAGCCAATTAGTTCTCGTTCATATCTTCGAAGTATCTCACGTATCGGCGAAGACTTGTCTTCATCCCATCTCAGCATGTAAATCTCTGTTCACTATTAACATCATAGAAACTTAAGTCGGCCTCGTTTGAACGAAAAAACTCTTCGGAAATGGTTAATGATGTGTGAAATGATGAGTATAATTTCACAGCTGCATTGCATATCATCACGACTTCTGAATAAAAATTAAAGCCTTTGACCTTTCGTCAGAGGCACTTTACTAAAAATTAGAACTACATAATAATGATCTGATAGATCTGATATTGTCAGATCTGGGCCATAGAAACTCGTGGTTTGACGCATAAAAATACACCTCAATTACAATACATCTGAATCAAAGTATAATTTATCCGCCGCTTCGCCCGATGTTCGAACTTGAGTTTTCTCAAACTTTATATTGTATCGACGGTGTGTTAGTATATCATACATACATAAATCTGCACCTCCGTTTGCCTTACCAAAATTTACTAATAATATTTTATTGTAAGAAAAAATCAAAAATATTCGCTTTTTCTTTCCTGTTTGGTCTATGAAGTGTACCCCTAGCAGTAAGAAACAACTTCACTTACCGGGCTATTATAAAACAATAATTAAGATTATCACTTTTTCAAATACGAAATTCCCAAGTATGAATAGTTGGTTCGAACGACAATAGACAATACTCCTAAGCGTTGAGAAAGATTACAGCCTTGTAAAGACTGCAAAATTTCCTCAATCAATTTTATACATTGAACAACATTTGTCAAAGTATTTGGGGAATGAGAGCTCCCTCGTCTTTAAAGTCTTTGTTTACTGTCAAAGATCGTGCCCTTCCTGTTTTCGGAAGGATTCTTATCTGGCACTTCAGATTTATTTCTTTGACTTCTGTTCAGGTGGGTGAAATTGAAAGCTTCTCTTGTCTCTGATAAGTAACAGATGAGACAAGGAAAGACGGACGTTGAACATTATTGTTCTTCCAAGCAGAATAAAATTTGTGGAATTTCTTAAAACATTGCTTCAAAAAGATGATATTTGAAATTGCAACCGAGAATGAAATTGCACACATATTACAGTATTTGTAATATTATGAGTTGTTAATTTAAAATTCATATTGTATTTTTACTTAATAACCTATAATTCATTTCAACGATTCAGATACCAAATTCAAATCAGGAAACGAATAAGGAACGGAATAGCAGCCAAATGTCAAATAAGCCTGCACATTGTATGGAACAAACAATTTGTAAGCAGGGCAGTAGTCAACAAAATTGTTACATTATATCTCTGAGACTTACTTCAAGAGTAGAAAAGCAAGGAGACAAGATAAGTCCATAATTTATCCCGAAAGACAGAAAAAAGCGTATTCAGAGTCATTTAGCTCACATTACATGTTGCATTGCCTGCTACTATTTTCTCTCCAACCAAAAAAAAATTAAAGTGGGACGAAAAAATTGTGCGCATTCGTGCTCAATATTTGACTTGACATTACAGAAGACTCGAGAAAAATGGGAAAGAATACTAAAATTGTTAAATCTGTTCTGTAGTAGTGTTTTCTCCTTCTCCCCCTAAATTATGCACTAAATGGTATTACAGAGTCAATTTATATTCAGCTTGTACTTCCGACTTCCAACTCTTTTTCAGTCGAATATTTATGCAATGATAAATTGAACTGAAAGTGGGTTTCATAAGAAGGCGAAGTTAGAACAGAACCTTGAAAGAATTTCAAGTGCATGGAAAATGAATATCCTTGCCTCTTTCTGAAAAACTTGTTATTGTCAAAACACGAAGCGACAGCTGTGTAAAATTTTAATTACTGCATCTTTGTATCGGGGAATCTGGGAAATGAAAGCTTAGGAGACATTACAGGTACAAGGTACTGTCACTGTTAAAATTAAGGTGGTTTGAGCTTCGGCCCTACTTTGATAAGGTCTTTTGCACTGGAAATATGAGGTGAAAAGAATCTGGGAACTTGTGATGTTTGGACGGAATGAAGGAAATGATGAGATGGGATGAGTGAGCGTTTGAAGACTCGAGTAATCTATTTTAACTCGTCCAATTTTCTCCCTTCACTTGACTCCACGTCTGTAATAATAGTTTGTAAGAACTTGGAACTGCTAGGCTGGGCTGACCCATTTTCCCTCACTGACTTTCTCCGCTTTCACTTCTTCATTTTTCAACCTTACATATAGTAAGATAGATTGCCCTGTACTTGTGCTTGCATATATTTTTGCAATTTTATACACCTCAAGATATCATATCGGATGTGGAGAGTCTTTTGTTAAGGCTTTTATGTTGCGGCTCCCACACAATTTTACGTTAGAAGTTCCGCCATCCATTTCACTCCTTGGAGGATATGATGGTTAAAACTACGGAAAAACCTACCACGGCACACGAATAGTATTAACTAAGGATGAAGACCAGGTCGCCCTGCAGATATAGGTGGACGCCTAATTCAGGTGGCCTCCGGGCCATGCTCTACAGTAAATGTGCTTGATCTGCGTGATTACAAGGACGGCAACATATTACGTCCACATTGGCGGGCCATATATTGACATGACAAAGCATTCTGTTATATAAAATCAATCTTCCATGCTTCCTTGACTTTTGGCTTCGAATTTAATATTGTATCCGTGAGCCTTTGCCACGGCCCGACAGGCAATACATGATACACGTATGGGTCTTAGAATTTACACGCTTGCCAAATGCCGACGAAGACTCTGTGTTTAGCGAAGAATTATCAAGACTTGTACAAGAAACGATAGAAAATGACAGGATTGGAAGAGTTAGGATAGAGAAAGAAGCCAAGAAAGATGTGAGTATTTTTCCAGAGTTGGCTGTAAAATTTATTTTAATAATATTTTTCAAATACAAATGTGAGTGGTGTATTCAAATGTACACGTTGCAGTCCATATGTACATGGGCTAGCCCGTTTATAGCGGGGCTGGCTTAAGTGCACACAGACCAGACTATGTATGCTTTGTAGACCAGTCCAAGTACACATGGGGTAGCCGAAGTAGACTCAAGAACACCTTCTTATACATTGTTTCCGGTCTCAGCCATTGTAGACCAGTCCAAGTACACATGGGCTAGTCCACGGATAGATGGGCTAGTCTTGTTACACATGGGCTAGTCTAAGTATTCTGGTCTAAGTGCACTTAGGGCAAGCCCCGTTATAAACGGGCTGGCCCATGTGCACATGGGCTGCAACATAACCCATTTGTATGACTCAAGAAAAAACGTGTTCTTAATATGAATTTGACGCAGAATTATAGTTGCAAACCACATACTTCTTATCAGTAAGGTCCAAACTCATATTTAACCCTTGTGATTAGCAAACCAGACTGCTCAAAGACACATGGTTTTATGGTAACACCATAAAACTCAAGTACAACTAATATTAAACGGAGTAATCTGCTGGTCGGTATTATACGCACACACAGATGGTTCTTATTTTTAGATTTCATTCAGTTCTGCTAGTGCGCTAATACATAATGTAAAATGTAAAATCTTACCAGATCTCAAAAACTGAAGATATTGCAATTGCGGTTTGAATTTAAATCAATGTGTTTCAACACCCTCAAGATAGCAGGAGAGAAATTGTAATTCCGAAAGGAAATGTAAGTCAGTTTAATATTGAATTTGAGATTTTAACGAAGCTTCGGTCAGTAGATCTGAAGTTGCTGACGATGTCATTTGGCCAAATAATTCATACACTAAGAAGGATTGACCAGAAATGGAAGGTTCGGATAATAGTTGTTAAAACACCTGGTAAGACCATCTCAAGTTTAATCCTGGTCACAAAACGGCAATAAAACTGTATAAGGGTGGGTCTTATGTTATAATTCAGAGTGAAGCAATGAAATTCATATTCATAGATCAGACGTGCAAAAGATTGTGCACACAACCATATGCGACGTTCGATCATGATTAAACATGTTATGGGGCACTAGACATTTTACGGGTATGGGCTGCTTCGAAAAATTCAAAAAAGATTACAAGAAGCATAACAGAATATTTTTTTCCTTAAGAAATACATACTAGAGAATCCAATAATCTTGGAGAAAAAAATTGAATTCAATCAAAAAATGTTCTTCATTCATGTAACTTTTCTTATTAAAGTTTTGGATTAAATATGGTCAATTCGTCGATCCGGCAAACCCAACTTCTTACTCTAGAAAATATATTAATTCCTTAAGGTTTCTTGGAATATTACGCGTCAATACACTGGTGCTTTCTTTCTAGAGTTTCTCCAGACCAATATTTGAAGGTTCAGCTTTTCCGACTGCTCCTATTTCATTCACATTATTTGGTATAAACTTTAATTGGATTTTTATCTCCACCAGTCGATTGCATTCCATTTCGTACCTAGCAGGGGAGCCAAGTTCAAAGTAAAGTGTAAATTTAGTCAGAATTCAATTTTGCTCTCACCCTCATAAAACCCGCCAACTAATGAGTTGAGCCTGTTACCCACGTTTATTTAGGAACCACTCCGGTCGCTCTGTCATAGCATTACAAAGTGGAAAATGAATATTTTCATGAATTCGGCTAGGAGCGAATTTGCTCAGGATTTAAATGCTCACTGGGGTGTAGTTTTTTGAGTTTTTAGTACTTCAAATTTGCATTTATGGGAGTGATTGAACTCGAAGTGCACTACAGAAAAAGATACAAGAAAAGCCAGTTTGGACTTGTATGCGTGGATCCAGAGAGAGTTGATTCTGCAAATTCTCTCAGCTTTCATACACTCAAAAAAGAGTTGAAAGAAGTTTCGCAGATACGCCAGACACATGAGACAAGAGCGGAACTCATGGAGTTTCCGGGTTAATATTTTTCCTTCTACTTGGCGTGGCATGAATAATAGTTCAAGTCCAGGTTGACCTCTTTCTCCATTTTTTCAGTTTCCCATTTGAATGAAACAGACTTCCTCGTTATGGTACGACCGAAATTATTATTATTATTACATTATTAGAAAGTACAACGATTAATTGACATTCGATGTCAACCGCTTATTCTTCGTGGAGAGTCCCGTCTAATATTTGTCTATGTTAACCGCGCATTGTTATGATTGAATTTGTGGTTAAATTTGAAACTTACAGTGATTTCTCATTTTTACAAAACCTTTGTATCTTCCGACTTTTTTTGAAAGAAAATCGTATGTCAATTCTCACATCTGCTAAACGAGAATATTGCTTGTACAGTGTAATCAAGCAAATAGTATTAAATACAAAGAAGAAACCATCGAATTCAACAATACTAACTACTAGCATTAGGACGTTGAAGTCATCAGTTGGTACAAGCTAATGTTTTGAGAGAGTATAAGGGCCCACTTCTAAGGGCCCCTGTTTTAGTATTCCACTCACAACAATCCCTATTCAAAAAGTGATCAGTTCAATTGGAAGGACCACCTCTGATGACAGGACTTCATTTATAATCGATACGAAGAGTGGATCCCACACAGATAATTTTTGGATGGATGAACAACTGATTTATTGACTGTATTGGATTAGTAAGCACTAACTTATTCAAAACTCCGTTTTCTGTGCAAGGAATCTACTTTATAAATGGAAATATCTGTTGAAGCCAACACCAACGTTGGGTAAACTGAGCAGACTGGGTCAAATTTGTAAGTAAAAATTTTACAACTGGAGGAATTCTGATTAAATAGTTCAAGTCAATAATATGTAATGTCTAGTATGGTAAGTCATTTATTACTATACATATTTTCCATTCATACAGTCGTTTAAATATGAGAGTACAGCAAGATGTTCAACTCTGGGTTGGGCAAGAACAAATTAGTCTGGGATTCTAATACTTACACAAAATACTTATTCCTCATGTTTGGTCCGCATTTACATAAATTATCAATAAAATTAAATATAATATTTTGTTATAATCATCTACTGCACCCATCAAAATTTTGGGTTCAAGTCGACCTTATATTCCGACTACAAACAAAGTGGATTCATTTGACCACTATGTAATTTAATTGTCTTGTATGAAGAAATATGAATTAATGTCCATTAATTCTCATTTGTCTGCAAACTTAGTCCTTATATATTTTGGCAGCTCCCGTTTGTCAGAAATAACTACTAAACACACAAGACAAAGTTTCTCCTGTTCTGTTTTTTATCAACACTTCTACCTGGTAGGAGTATGACAGCTTTTTACTTGGTTGGTACGTGAAGTTCGACAATAAATGTAAATATTTTGTGCAAAGTGCGTTCTGAAGTGCAAATAAATAGATACAAAGGGGAGAACTTTCCATGCTCCAGTTTCTGTAAATAAATTAATCGTCTATTTCACGGAGTTACATTCTCCCAAATATTTTCCTCGCATGTATGATATAACCTCGCTAATGTCAGAACTACAAAGAGTTAGACTCAATATTACGGCATAAATAAAAGGCGTATCAGCACTGGAATTATCCCGTTGAATGACCAAAGACAATTTAAGCGTCATTTCCCGAGGTCAGAAAATTCCAGTAAGAGTTTCTGTAGAGTTTTCTCCTAGAGTCTCATAGTTTTCTCTTGAAATTATGATAAAAATGTCTATCAAACTAAAACGAACATTTAGTTGAATTTCAAAAGTGTAGTTCCCGGAATGGCACAATTGTTTGCTTCCTCCGCTGCGGGAATGGAATTAACAATAATCCTCAAGAATTGTGCCCAATCCAATAACCCACTCTTCTCCCAGTAGTTTATCCCAGCAAATGGTGACTCTCCGGAATTTAATAAGTTCTATGAACTCACATGCATTCGTAAAATATTCAAAATTGCTATCATGGAATAGAAGATAGCAGTACTGCATAAATTGTATTTAGGGAGAACACAACAGACTACCACAGATATTCGGGAGCAGTTCAAAAAGTTGAACTTGCACTGGAGTTCACTGAACAAACAGTTCGATTACTGGAACTTGAACCACGCTAATATTTTAGCGTGAGGTTCAAGTTTATATTTCTTCGCTTCGCTCCTGTGGAACTCATTGTGAAATCATAACATTATTTTTGACTCTGGGCTTCTCCAAGGAAGACGTTTTATTTTGATAATATGAAAGCCAATTTCGAATAATCCATTAAGATAACTTGGGATATAAAGGCCTACCCTGAAGGGATTCTTTTACATTCTATTCCAAAGGAAATCAACCATTCTGTTCCCTAAGATAACGCAAGTCTCCAATTTTCCCGTGAAGAAACAAAATATCCGGCTTCTTCAAGAAATATTTAAATAATATCGAGCTGGATGGAACTGAACGAACAAATGACAGTTGTCTTGCCGTGACAGTCTCATCCATTTTCAGTAGTAATTTCAAACAGTTTGTAACGTTTCTACAAATAATTCAGAGTAAAAGTGAATTGACGAGAATTTTGAAAAAATAGAGTCTGACTTTTTGATATAGGTCAACCCTATCCAAAATCAACTAAATTATTTTGAGAACTCAACACTCCACCACTCCAGTTTTAGTCTACTTTCTGCACCCCAAGTTCAATTAAAGGGCTTCGGATTTAGTGTCTTGTCTTTTGAAACTACAACTTAGAGGTATTTGTGGAAGTCTATAAATATTATCACGTTGGTTGGCGGGACACAGTCTGACCGATTCAACTATCAAATCATCTTCAAATATTCTTGGAACTTTTTGGATGTTGCAAGCTCTCGCCATTGTATTTGAAATTGGAAGAAATTGGTTAGTATATAAGTTATGTCGTTCTGCTAATATTTCTTCGTTACTGGAAATTGTTTAGAGAATAATTCCTAAGAATTCCATCCGAAGTTTGATTAATTCGTCGAATCCCAAAGACCACAGCGAAGTTTCGAACTCCTAACAGTGTGGGGTCAATTGGTAATTAATGTTAGATAGAGACACTACAAAGGGACCGGTGTTGATTTAGACGCTCTTTTCTGGCCTTATCCCATAGTTTGTGAGGAATCTTCACTCAGCTGGGAATTACATACTTCAACTTTTCCAATTATCGGAAATACATGTAAAATGCCTAACTAATTCACAGTATCGATCTGACGAAAATGATTCAAGCCTACAAAATGTATAATATTTACATACAATTACGCCCTAGTCCTCAAAGAGTCCAATTTCAACATCCTGTTGTCTGGAATCCAAAATGGAAATTTTTGAAACCCTCTGATATTCTGCTGAAAACCATTGGTACGACCAAAAATCCAAATAACAGAATATAGCCGTTCACAATTTTAATCAACATTCTCCCCGCCCTAGAAGGTGTGTTTACGTGCCACGATTTTGACTCCAGTCGTAAACCAAAACCTGAAATTGCAAAAATTAATTTCGTGAGTTTTGTGATCAACATTTAATTTTGTCTTCTGGGTAGTGTCCAAATTTGGACAAATTTGGGTCGATTCCCACTTTTGTTCTCTGCTCGAATTACTATATGGGAAATAAAATATTTCCTCAAAAGTTAGTACATTGTAGAGGCGTGGTATAAGCAGCCCTAGGTACTGGTGGGGGTTTGATCCCTGTGATGGTTACTACTAGGCTGACCATCTGTCCCGGTTTTGAATGCCTGTCCTGGCGTCCCGAAAAAGTCCCGGTTTTGGAAATTCTGTCCCGAGAATCTCGGTTTTTGGTATATTTTGCCCAAATATAGTGCAATATTCAAAAAATCTTGGCCCTTTGGGCCGATTATCAATGTTGTACTCCAACTTACAGTGAATATGTGGCGAATTGTCCACATTTTACGTTATGTTGTCAAGGAAAGTAAAAATATCTCGGCCCTTCGGGCCGATTCTCGATTTGAATTCTGTGTAGAGAAAATTGGTTCGGAAATGAATTCTGTGTAGAGAGAATTGGTTCAAAAATGAATTCTGTGTAGAGAGAATTGGTTCAAAAATGAATTCTGTGTAGAGAGAATCGAATTTTTAAAAATGGTCAGCCTAGTTACTACAAGAGATTTGCAGAGTCTTCCTGGGACAAATGGAATGCTAACAGATTCTCTGTATACACAAATTACGTGGTTTTATCAAACATTGCAACTAAATGCTATTTAATAGTTATATGATCATTTCCATTTATCAAATGCTTTAGTAGTTTCGAAAATTTCAATCTCAATTTATTTCAGTGACAACATCTTTTACAGGTCCTTACGCTGTTTGTACTATACATAGTTACACGCAAGCTTTACTGATATTTAAAAAAAATGTTCAATAGAATACTAAACAGGGGAAAAAATCTATCTGTGTGCCACATTTGAGATAAAAAATACGGCTTGAGGTAGACGTCCTTTTTTTCTTGCCAAGAACGACGCAATAGAATAGACGTGCTAAATTTATTGGAACTGACAGACAGGAGTCAAAGTCATGGTCATTACACTCCCCCCTGTTTAAATCTCAAGACCCCATTCAGAGATGAAAAGCTAACTAGGGTGAAAAATACAGAGGATCAGAACATAACAGTTTAGAGAAGTAGGAAGACTCACTGCGAAATATATTTGGAGCTTTAACTCCTGAGTTTTGTCGCTTAGCTCTGCATTCCTTCCTCGTAAATTATTTTAAATCGTGTTTGGAAATACTTGGGATAACACGGGGCTTTCGCTTAAGTTCTCCCCAGAATGAAGTGAATTTATCTTTGGACAGGCCATGAAATGGGCAATAATAAAAAACTATAAGAAATAACATTTCTCGTTAATCGTTGACTATTTCAGTAAAATATTGATTTAGTTCAAGAGAAGTAGTGTACGCGGCTGTTAAGGTTTTGACTATACTTGAACCTGAGCATAAGCTTATACAGTACATTTTTGTGCGCTAAGGTTCGCAGGTTCGTCCTGTCCTGTGGTCATACACATGAATATACTTCTTCCCTTTTGCTTTTTCGAGAGGTGTTCTGATCCTGTTAAGATACCATGTACAAATAATTGGAGATGGGTGAAACTTGGGTTAGTTTCTTGACAAAATCTCAAAGTCATTCAACTATGGTTTCTCCTGAATTCCCAGGTACTATTTATTAATTTTTAAGTAGGTTGAATGTTCGCCAGATATTCACTTTCTCCCGATACACCAAACTTCGTTAAATCTTCACCGTTTTGAGTATCTGCTATCGCAAGCGCAAAGTAAATAGAAATGAAATCAGAAATTGAATTTCTCAAAACTTTTTTTAGTATTTTCATGTTAAGAAACAAATTAACAGCTGTTTGGCATCCATTTCAATCAGTTACCAACCCTGATGAGTGCTTGGGATTTTGCACGATAGTGTGCCAAACTATGGAAAGTGGTACCCTCAAGGCTCGGCTACAAAGACAATGAACAACCTTGTACAGTTATAAACTATAACAGATAGAATCAGGACACATTGAAATACAACTTTCGTTCAGCGAATGACATTTGGTAGTAGTTTGTTTTTGTTCAACATGCAATTCTGTATATTATTGTGCCACATGGGCTTCGGTGGTGCGGCGTAAGAGATAAATCCTCGACGTCCATCTGCAAGCAAGCTGTAGTTCTGTAGTGATGAATTTACGAGATTCCACAAAGTTGGACTTCACGGACGGATTTCTAGGACTAAAAGACTGAATCTCTAATCAAGTAATTATTATGCATAGCTAGACGTTTACTACAGATCTTGTTAATGAGTTTGTTAGGTAATGGGTTACTATATGCTCGAATAGTCTGACAAGGCAAGCTTGGAAAACAGTTTACAGATTATGCAAAATGCTGAGTCTGAGGTTTTCAGATTAGTACTGCATCTACATATGACATTGCCTGTACAGCAGTTTGTGCTTTTTGCTAATTACAACTATCAGTGGAGGCATAACTTTCTCCATCAATGCTCTTTATACCCGCTGATCAGCGAACAATACAAGAATTGTGTAATATCAGAAACAACGAAAATCTGAACGAGAAAACAAATAATAATCTGAATTAGCCAAAACGCACATTTAGCAGCTATTTATCTTCCATTCGCCATTGAAAGTACAGTGCTTAGGAATTTGGCCAATGGAACAACACCAAACCACAATTAACAAGTTTGCAATACTTGGAATAAATCATTACAAAACTTTTCTGGCTCGGGTACAACCTTTTTGCAAAGAGTACAAAAAATGCACAGAAATGGGAAACTGCAGTTGTGTTTTCGTTGTGTTTCTATTTCTTGACAGCTTTTGTATTTCGACTTTCGGAACATCATCCTTGCCTTCCTGTTCTGTAAAGAATAGAGATCGTAATGACGTGATCAACCTACCAACCAATTCAGGTTATAACCCACGGAAATTGCTTCTACGCTTGTCAGATGGTCACACTTTCTTCTCTTGAACCGTTCGGGTTTACAGATGACAATAACAAAACTACAGATTCATTGCTTGCTGGACTAAAAATGGTTTTGGAATTTTAAAACGTATGTCTTACAATTTTAGAATTTTTAAGTACATTTCCAATCACTAGATGAGATTTCTCTCTATTATCGTACCTATAGGCCTCGTCTCGTCTAAATAATGCCTGACTTTCTTTATATTACATATCACTGAGCGGCATAAGAAGTCTTAATAGTCCGAGGATTTCTCTATCGAACAATAAATCACCCTGTAGGAGGGTGGAGGATGTTCGTAATTGCGTTCTCTGTGATATAATACACCAACCAAACTGGGCGCACGGCTTTCACCAAAGGAATTTTGTGTTGCGGTGACAGTCATTCATTCCCGTGTTGGAAATATATTCCGAAATAAATTGGCCGACGAAATAATGCCGAATCAAGTGTTTCCGATTTTATAGTTATTTGGCTGGAGATTTCTCCAATACGTAATCGTTCGAGAACCAACCCAGTATTTGTATGTAGTGGAAACGTGGTGGAAGTTAGAAGATGCTGCAAAAGTACCCATTAATTGCACCGATTGGTTAATATTTGCAAACTATCCTGCTTTAATGTTTATAGTTTTCATTAATACGTAGAGATCTTCAAATTTTGTACAAAACAGATTCAACTCCAATCTTATTTTAATTGCAATAAAGGTACTTAAAAAGAGTATAAAGTAGAAACGTTAAAAAATTCGCAAGTTCATTTCAATCTTCGCTTTCTGAACCTAACTCAACACCTTAGACTATACACAAATAATATATTTTAAGCAAAAACAAGTACTTTGCTTTTCAACACTGGGGGTTGAACCGAACTGAGCTTTTCATGAAAATTAAAAATTTACCACAAACACTCTCCACTGAAACTCTTCAAACCGCGGACATGAAGGAAATCCAGCTATCAACTGTACAAAATATTTTCAACATTCGATTAATTAAACATTTGCCGGAAGGCGTTGTTAATTAACTCCTTGGGAAAGTGAATACTAGGTTTTAATTTGGTCTCTCCTAAGGGTACGTCTCACTAGCAGTAGGGGAAAAATTCTGGGAAAGTGATTATTGAGACTCCGGTTTCGCTCCAGTACTTTGAGTTGTAGTTTCGTAAATCGTAATACTATCTAGTGTTTAAGCA
>JAQFYE010001521.1:0-22522 GCA_034694305.1 Protaphorura glebata | reverse complement strand
GAGTACAAGTCTAACCGTACACGAAGAAGTGCACTGTGTTGGTGAGTCAGATTCGAATCGCCGTATTGATATAATAGCATATGATCCAGTCACAAGAGACGGATTCATAATTGACCCTACGATAAGAATTGAAACTGGGAAAAATCAAGCTCAAGAGATTAATTTGCTGAAGAAAGAAATTTATGACCCGTGTATTCCCTACCTGCTTCAAAGATACCAGCTACATCACCTGGAAGTGATCGGTCTTTTGGTGGAAGCTAGAGGCACTATAACCTCTTTCTTTTTGCATTGCTGCTATGATTTCATGCATTGGCAAGCTTCTCCTTTGAATATCGGCTCAAGGATTCGTCCAAGTATTTACTTTCGACCGCGTACGTGGCTGAACTCTGAACTTTCCAAACATTTCCCGAAAATCTTTCCACAATCCACGTAGTCTCAAATCTTAAATGTCCGTGGGAAATCTTTCGCGATATTATTTCGGATTCAAAAAACTGATTTGTATTCAAATCCAGCGATTCAGTAAAATTTTGTACAATTCTGAATTTTTCTAAAGTTTTTTTTTACGGTTTCATTGATTTGTTCGATGGGGATTTTGTTTGTTGTAGGTAATTCTTGTTCATGTTCTTTCAACCAATGTCGTTACGGTTATTCGTAACTTTTGCAGAATTTAAATAAAAAGATAAACTTATTTCAGTCTGTCATCATAATTCAGCAAGTTTTAGATAAAACTTTGACCACATATAATTAATTCGTAAATATAAGTTATTCAAAACTATGTTTACTAGTTCGAACTAATTTCTTGAAGTTCTCTCTCTGTCTCAGTCTCTGTTTGAAATCAATTAGAATTAATACTACCGCTTATACGTTATATAGGAAAATATATATCTGAAATTTATGGTTCTGGTTTATCCATTTTCAATTTTCAGAGATATAACAATATGAATAAATATGAATTATTTTGATTAAATTACACTTAATTTTAATTAAATAAAATAACATTTCCCTGAGTTCAGAATTGAGTGAATCATTTGCAGTCGAGAAACCAGCTGTTTTTACTATATGGATACTACTGTACCCTTATGGTCAGACCTAAGGTTTCCAGCGTAGCAATAAATAAAAATATAAACAGACATTTCGAAGTTCGGAGGATCAGCTTCGACGGGCAAACCGCATTAAATTTGCTCTTTAACGAGCGGTTAGATGACAAATAACATCGAGGCTTAAGTGACATTCCCACGAATCTGCATTTTTTGAAAATGCCAGAACCACGAATATGAATTTTTTGAAAATGCCAGAACCACGAATATGAATTTTTTGAAAATGCCAGAACCACGAATATGCAAAATCGTGATGTGTGGGAAATTAGATGTTAATAAACTGCAGTCAAGCACTCCGTATTGTATCTTTTTACATTCGAATGGAATAAATAATTTTAATGATCTCACTTCTGGATAAGTTTTGTGAAGCAGCAAGATGACTAATTTCATTACTTAAACTATCGTCAATCCTAATTCAAATATCGTCCGATGCTTGTGATTGACAAATAAATGATGAACTGCATTGTGTGATACGGTATAAAACTAAGAAATATTTACATAGACACAGCAGCCAAGAAGTCAAAATTATAAACGAGTGAAGACATTGAAATTCCCCAGGAAATGAGGGATTTCGTCCATTTTTACAAAATTAACACAAAGTTTGGGTTTAGGAAACTCTAAATTTTAAATATTAGTATAATATGAACTCACTGGAAATCTGAAAACTGGAACGGAATTTTTATTCACCACGTACGTAAAACTGCCGTTCGAATCGGCAGTAAAAAAATGACGAGAGCTTAGGACGACAGAACCACAATTTGAAAGCATTATCCAGAATCCAGAGTCCTCGCAGGATTGAAATCAGAACCTCGAATATGCGGGTTGGTTGGACTTTCCTACATCGTCCGTCTACGTTCAACGACTGCTGCTACCTTGGGCAATTTTTTTTAAAGACTCTGGGATTTGTCCAGAATATCCAGTAGCCAGGCTGCAAATGCTGCAATATTTTGAGTGGGAAATCTCATTTTTCGAAATATGGCATATTTGTGGTTCTGGCATTTTCAAAAATTGGTAATGGCATGCTCAAAAAATGCAGATTCGTGGTTATGGCATTTTCAAAAAATGCAGATTCATGGTTGTGGAATTTTCAAAAAATACGGATTCGTGGGAATGTCACTTAAGCAAGCCTCGATATATACATCCGTGAGATTCCAGGCAAACGTGTATAGTAATTAGTAAAATCCTGGCTGTTGTGTAGCGCGAGTGCACATAATTATAAACATATTGATCTTATGTATCTTTGGTCGTACTACCATTTCACTCATTTTTATCTGGTGGGAAATTTGTGCTAGAGAAGGTACCCCTAGTAGTGGGGGGAAATACAGGGGGACATAAATACTTTTTGCGTATAGAGAGAGCGACCGTACTGCTTAATGCTTGTGAGAGGAATTGCAACATAACAGCTAATCAAAAGAGCATGGGCCAGCTTTTGCTCATTGCCGAAACCGTGAGAACATATCGTGCTCATTAAATAAGAGTGTCGTCATAAGTGTGGCCATCGCGGCAAACTAAGCTTGTGTTATCTGTAGTTATTTTCGGATATATTCGCTGGTCGATCGTTCGTCCAGCGTGCGAGTCGCGGTGAGAGTACATGGCAGTGGCCTCTGCTGGGAATTCTGAACACTTTTTCTCCACGGATTTTTTGAATCACGTAATCACATTCTCATTCCAAGGAACATCAAAGTTTCTAAAGTCACATCTTTCCGGAAAAATTGAAGAAAAATGGGTTCAGAATCGGTCTGGCGTGATACATGTCCCACAATTCAAGACAAAAATTTATATTTATTGAATACAAAATTATTCAGTGATGTGATTTTTCTTGTCGGAGAGACAAAAGAACCTATTCATGCTCACAAATTCATCCTCGTCAGAGCATCCCCTGTCTTTGAAGTCCAATTTGGTGAACGATGGGATGAGGAACATAAAATTGAAATTCCAGACTTCTCACCAAAGACATTTCGAATATTTTTGGAAGTAAGAATTCGAGAAAATAGATGCAATTTAACGTAAATCATTTCTAGTTCTAAATTGAAAGTTTGATTTTGTTTTGTGCAGTATCTGTACGCAGAGAATTTTGCTGCGACCGAAAACGAAGCTACAGATGTGCTGTCATTGGCTCACAAGTACATGATCAATTGTTTAGCAAAGAAGTGCTTTCAATTTCTCGAATCCATCATCACCTTCTCAAACGTTATTCACATTCATCAGATTGCAAACAAATTCAATGAGGAATATTTGGAACAGAAGGCCCTGGAATTCATTCTCAAGTAAATTCACCATTAGCACCCAATAAATTTATTTTGGCTAAATTGTACAAAATTCTAATGTGTTACGTTTGTATATTTACCAGTAATTCCAGTGCTGTATTTGAATCCTCGGGATTTTTACAAATTTGCTCCGACACTCTGTCGATGATTTTGAAGGAAGACAAGTTGGCCACAGATGAAATCAACATATTCCATGCAGTTATGAGGTGACAGAATAAATAATTGACTGATAAAATGAACTGAAATATAAGCTATTAATTTTTCTAGATGGGCGAAGAAAAAGTGCAAAGCGGAAGAATTGGCCTGCACTGTCAAAAATAAACGGTCCATTTTGAATGACTTGATTCATCTCATCCGATTTCCTTTGATGACGTTGGAGGAATTCACGAATGAGGTTACTACCGGAAAGCATGAAGGAATTTTGTCAGACACGGAATCTGTTGGAATATTCAAATACTTGATTGCTAAGAAATCCTTGAGGTTAGAACAGACTTTGGTCAATTATTTTAACAATGTAATTGTAATTACAAATTACAAATTACACCCTCATTGCTATTGCAAAGAATTGTAATTACAAATACATGGAGAAATTTTGAAAGTAATTAACTACAATAACAATTACATGGACAAAAATAGAAAAGTAATTAATTTCAATTACAATTACGTAATTGTAATTGAAAATGCAAATAGAATTACATATTACAGTTCAAATTACATTCTCAAAACGATGATTTGATGTGTGCTAACATCATAGTTACATAAAATTTTAAGTAATTGTAAAAGTAATTGAGAAATATATAAATTCAGTTACAAATTACAATTACAATTATACACAATTTCTAAAGTATTTAATTGCAATTACAAATTACAGCTGGGATTGTGACAGTAATTAATTACAATTACAATGACGTAATTGTAATTGTATTTTGTAATTGAAATTACAATTACCAAAAGTAATTGACCCAAGTCTGGGTTAGAAAAGTTAGGGATGGGATCGGCGGGTTAAAATAGAGTAATCTTGGGTGTTTTATTATAATGTCTGACCAAGGTCACGGCTTCCAAGACTCTCATTCAATAAGAATAGAAGATTCCATGGATTTCTTTACAAAGTTGATATTCATGAACCCGGAGGTCAATATTTTCATGATGCCAGAGGTCTAAATTGTCGATCTGATTTGACATCTAACAACATCAAACCCTGCTGTGAGACTTTTGGGTAAGAATCTCATTGTAAAATCATTATGGTGAGTATTTTGACATTAAACCAAACAATATTAACTTTTTGAATTTAAAAACAGATTTAGTTCGAGTCAAAATATTTGGATCAAGGCAATTCAGTTACATCGACCTCTTCATCTGTCAACGTCCACATATCTTGTGTTTGATGATTCTGGATCTCCAGACTCAGACATTTCTGCTCATATTTCTCTGTCCGGCTACTCACGTCTCAGGAAAAGACAAAGATTGAGCATAACTTTTGTCCAAGGCTCTTCTTCGAATATTGGTCTCGGGAGTGGATTTCACATTGAAAAGAATGTATTTTACGAGATCAAATTTGATGTTAAAGTAAGTAATATAAGAATACACCGGAAGAATCAAGGAGTTTAATTTACCTATATATTTTGTATTTGAATTTTATGCCATTGGCCTCCTGAACAACTTTTGTGAAGTTTCAATCCCGAAGAGTCCAGTCATTTGGCTGCTTCCAGAAATATTCGGCCCAAATACACGTTGCGACATTAGAGAATGCATTCGGGCCCTTTTGGCCTCTTACGGCCAAATTGCTAAACCTGTATGGACATGACCTTCACAAAGTTGAAGAGATCAAGGACTCTAAATTATCAGAAATTCGAACAAATCTTACGGTCTACTTTTTGCCGATGGGGCTAACGATTATATCATAGTGATTTTCTAATCCTTTGATTCTTGACGAGTATTTTAATTGTAATTCCAGGGTGTCGAACCTGGAGAATTGATTCCAGCATATGGAATGAAATTAGCAAAGTCTGCCAAAGTGATGTGCCAGAATGACAGTGTGGAAATCAATTTTACAAATGTTTCAAACCGATGTCGTCTGGACCCACAGGTAGACGATTCCACTCGTCTAAAATGCATTTGCTCCGGACAAATCAATACTATTCATTTCACAATCTAACTGGCGTTTTCTACTTGGCCCAACGGAGCCGCTGCCTTTTACATTGAATATTGTCAGAAATTAGAAAGAAAAAAAAGTTGATTTTTCATTTTTTCAAAATATCAAATATTTTCTCATAATATTGTTCTATTCAAATGTATATTATCTAAATATGGTCAAAACCTAAATATGAAAGTATTAAAACCGTCTGAGACTTATTTCTTTTGTAGTCCCACGTTATTTTAATTTGTTCAAGAAAAACCTCAAAGCAAGTACGTACTTATTTACAAAATTAAATATGGAAAATTTGGCATGTATTTTTAACACGATTTTCACATTTCCAAAGGGGGGTCCTCAGGAACTTCTTTGTCCAAATTTTCAAACAGGTGAAAAAAACGTACTTCATTTGTGCAGACGACTTTTAACTCTTTTCATGTCAGGGGATCCCAATTGGTAAGAAATAGTGTAATGGCGGGTCTATTGTTCCCTCCGTTCTAACTGACTCATCATGGCGCCCATGACCTTGCCTTGCCATGGCCAACCACAAATTACTTCATCCATACCGCCCCACATCTACGAGGCTGTAGGTGTGGAGCTCTATGGATGAAGTAATTAGTGGATGGCCAACTACCAAGTGACGGGCGCCATGATGAGCCAGTTAGGAAATAGAGGACAGCAGGTTGGACAGACACTTTGGGTAGTACTTCCTTCTTAGTATCTAGCGATATACAGGGTGACCCAAAAGTAACCGTGGATTCGAATTAAAAACTTTAATGTTTTGAATTTCAAAATTCTGAAATAGCCATTCTGTTCAGAAAGCGATTATGCAAGTTTTGATGTACGTGTACGTTTGGTGTACGTTACGAGGTGCGCGCGCGCCAACGCAAAACATAGACGAAACTGGAGTTTTTTTTATAACATGCAGAACGAATTGTTCAACCACAAAATTTGAGCAATGTATCCATTTGCTCAAAATAAAATTTTGAAAAAAATCGAAAAATTATTGAAATAAAATTGTTTTAAGAAAATTTTTTGAAAAAATTAAAATTATAGAAAAAATTAAAAATTTAGAAAATTGAAATTTTCGATTTTGATTTTTTTTTAAATTTTCTTTCTAATCTTTCGACTTTTTTTGGAAAATTTCGTCAAACTTGAGCAAATGAATGCATTGCTCAAATTTTGTAGAGTTCTGAATGTTATAAAAAAAACTCCAGTTTCGTCTATGTTTTGCGTTGGCGCCCGCCCACCGCACAACGCACGCACGAGAGCGATTCATCAAAACTTGCATTAATCGCTTTCTGAACAAAATGGCTATTTCGGAATTTTGAAACGCAAAATATTAAAGATTTTATTTCCAATCTACGGTTACTTTTGGGCCACCCCGTACTACAAATATTACAAGTTTAGTCTTACGAAGCAGTTAATCGTTTAGGATTAGTGTTTGTGGTTTAGTTTATGACAAAATTTGATTGAAAGATTTTAAGGATGTTCGATTTCTTTAGACTCTGAAGCAATGATATAAACATGCCAGATATAAACATATGATAACAACAATAATAACAATAACAATAATATAAATAATAATAATATAAAAATAATAATAAATAAACAATAATATGATAACAACATATGATAACAACATATGATAACAACAATGATATAAACAGCAATGCCATAAACAAACAACGTTCCTGTTCCTGGGATGTTGTCACTGAATAAATAAATAAATAAATAAATAAATGATTTCAGAAATGTCCGTAACAGGAATCCTAATCCGCAGGAGTTAACCTCGTGATTCTTAGAAGAACCGCGAAATATGAATTGAAATTAAATTAGAGAATTGTTCCGTATTTCATTCACTTCTCATTCAACCAATCTCGTGTGAACTTCTCAGAAATCACTGGTGAATTAATTAGTGAATTTACAAAAGGACTTGCATGCGATCGTGGACTGGGGATAAAGATGACTCTCACCATGACCCCGGACAAGATCAGAGATTGGGTCAATGAATTGTTCCAGAAAAACAAAGCCCTAGAAGAAAAAGTGAAGAGAAATTGTGTCCTGGAAGAAGAGGTCAAGACATTGACATTAAAAAATACGGAACTGATGGCGAAAGTTGACTCGTACGAACGGAATGGAGATATTAGGGTCAAAGGTCAAGAGGAAAAGGTTTGATTTTGTCTTTATTCATTACACTTTTAATCCAATGGCTCGAAAGCCAATGCCCAATTGAGTTTGTATCAATTTTAAATACATTCACCATTCCATACACCATAACGCATGGTTACATATCGTAAGTGCTACCCTTAGTAGTAGGGCAAGACCAGTCAGCAGTGGAGAATGAATTAAACGACATTTCATTAAATCACAATTTATTTTATAGAATCCAGTAGGAACGAAACTTGAAGAGGAGCTTAAATATTTGAAATTGGAGAATCTGGAACTGACTGTGAGATTCCAGATGAAGAAAATGTGGGAATTTGTTCTTGAGGAGTTGGAAAAGGTGAGGGGAATTGAATTTTAAGTGTAAAACTTAATTTCGAAAATTCTAAACCATAATTAGCCGAGTTTTAAAAAATAATATACTTGTTTTTATGGACTAAATATTTGGATTTCCATTTAATTTCTAGAGGAATGAGAAGGAAATTGGGACTGAGTCGGACATTAGGCGTGACCAACCACCACCACCGGCACTCACAAGTCCACTCGAGATTAAAATGGTAAACTTATTTCATTGTTGGAGATTTACATTATGTAGAGAATTTTGCATTTTCCTCTGCGGTCAAAAACGGAGGTCACAATAGTCATACTTCGACTTGACATCAGATGGTTTCCTTGACCTGTGCCCTCCATCTTTGACCGCAGAGGAAAATGCTAGAGGAAAAAGTTGTTCGTCTCAACAATTGGAACAACTTTTGTAGAGGTCATATTTTTGTTTAAGAAAGAACGACACACCCAACTTTGGCGCCCCCTGGGGGTGACCTGGGAGTTTTTAAGGGTAAATGTATTCAGCCATTTTGTTCAATAGGTCAATGCCTACAACTGTGCAAAATTTGAGGCGAATCGCACTGGGTGGGACTTCCCATGCACCCGCGGCGATCTCCTTTTTTCCTTTTAGCAAATTACGCTTCCCACATTAACATTTGTTCTAACTTATAAATACGATGAAAGCGATTTAATTATTCTGACACAGACACAGGTTGCAAGAATCCTCATGGGCCACGTGAAGGCAGAAGATTTGCTCAACTGTCGACAAGTCTGTAAATTGTGGAATCAAGAGGTCAAACATCACATGGAGGAAAAATTGACGTTTCATATCTATGGGACACGCCTGGGTCAGATTGACGAATTCTTGGAATGTGCACGCCAATCATTCCCCACATTTCGAAATCTGAAATTGAAATTGAGTTCCAATTTTTGGGAGTCGAACAAGGTGGACGTGATTGAGTTATTCAACAAACATGGAAAATCACTCCATAAACTTCAGTTACATTTTACTGGATCTGGATTCGAACAGAATTGGAATTTATTTGAGTTCCGAGACATTTTCCTTAATTCCTTGGAAGAAATTCGTGAGCTGAAGATTAGAATGTCATGTCGTCTAGTCCATGAATATCGATTGTATTATTCTCCTCATGTCATCAAAATGTTGCCAAATTTGGGGATGCTGAGCATAGGACTGAATTGTACTAATTGTAATTTGGTACATTTATCATATGATGCAAAAACTCAAGTGTTTATGGATCTTCTCCGTCTCCTTCCAAATCTAGAGACGTTACATTGGAGGATGGCTCCAGACATTTGAGACAATTTTGAGACATTTGTGACATTTTCAGAGTCACGTCACACCCAAACTACACATCTATTCCTATGGACATGAAAATTACACTTGTCAAGAGTTAAAGCTTCTCCTCGAGGATTTGTTGGCTAAATGTGGAGAAGTAAAACTTTTTAAATTTAAAAAAAAATATTACAAAATGTGTAGAATTGATTAATTATATAATGAATAGATTAGATTAGATTTAATTTAACTAAATAAAATTAAGTTTAACTGTGAAGGAACAAAATAATTTGAACGACTGAATCTGAATTTCGGTCTCTTACTTTATGGTTTAGTTTCTTCTTTCTTGTGTTATTATTTATTATTATTTACCCTGTAAAATGAATTTCCATGTCCATTGTCCCTGGGAATCTCTATCTTAAAATCTGTACATTTATATTTAATTCAGAACCAGATTAAAAATTACAAGTCACTTATGTTGGGTTGGAATCCATGTTGTCGGAATTTATTGTACCAAAATCAGATCTCCCAATCAATAGAACGCAATGCAGAAAAATTAAAAAAAAAATTGTAGAAATCTTGAATGGATTTTTCGGATGCCATTATTTTTTGGAGAAACACAAATTTATTCTCTAGCTTTCGAAATCACACGGATTTCTTCTTCAGGAGAAATGTTACAAGAGAAAAAAAATCTGTATAAGATTACATACGATTTTTCTTAAGTTCATTGTGATGTCCAATCTTTACCCAATAAAACTCAAATTCCTTTCAAAATTTGTCCGTCCGTCCTCGCTCTTTATGTCTTACTTTTTGACGTGCAAGGCTAAAATTTTCAGGACTCATGACTTATAAGGTCAAAAAAGGTCAAAGCCTTAGAATTGCCTGGAACTTTTTCTCGCATGGGTCCCAATACCATCGAGTGACTCCTGGGTCATGAGGTCAATTATTGTCTTAAGAATTGCTTTATTGGCAGCGCAACGGAACATAGCTCAAAAGACGCGCAATTAAATTCTGAACAAAATGGCTATCTCACTTTTTATATACAGTTAAAATTGAGGAAATTAGGACGAATAAACGATTGGTTTTGGCCCACCCTGTATATGAGACCGACGCGATTGGACATTAATTTTGGTGTATCTATAATTCTGATTTCATTTTTGGAAAATGTTCAAGTTGGAAACCGGGTAGGCAAAAATGAATGATCAGAACCCCGACCCATGGGGTTTTAAAGGTTTTAACGGGGTTTTAAGGGTGTTAGCGGATTTTAGGGGATTTAAGGGGTTTAAGTCCTCTGTATGTGTAAATACAGACGACTATACGTAACATACGACGACGACGACAAATACGACAGACGGAACGCTTATGGATGTTCAAAACCTTAGACCCCTTTTTTCACTTTTGAAATATTTCCTAAAAATCCAAAAATAATGGCACAGAGGTGCACAATACGTCAAAATGTTCAGAATTGGAATACGCTTCGGATAAAAAATAGAAACGTGAAGACAAATTTTTTGCTGACCTACTCGAAAAAGTAATTTTCGGGTCAAAATTTTTGACCTTTGACCTTTTCCCAATTTCTGAAAATGGACCACCCCCTGGAATTGGAAATCGCTTTTTCTAGGTCTGTGCAAATTTTCAAATTCCTGTCTCTAAAAATGCGGTGTAGAAAATGATTTTCGGAGCGTTCGCACTTTTATGTCCGATAGTGTATATGAACACTTCACGTTCTCCTGAACATTAATGTTTATGACTTACGCCTTTAGTGAATTATGAAAAAATGTAGATACGCCTTTTGGAGAAGGCCGACGCTTAGCATGACTGGTATCTCATATGGCCAAAATCTTTAGGCTCTTTAATGAATAAAATCGCTTTCTGTAGGACTAGTTTATAAACTCCATATTGTCACCAGGTCTGGACAGTATGACCCTACATACAAATAGGGAGCTCTCACATTTATTGGTTATACTTACAGGACAGAAATGAAATTAACGGAATAACGAAACAAATAAATGGTTTATTTTTTTTGGTATTCATGTTGAAAGTACATTTCATTGGATTACAAGAGTATCGGATTTTTTAAGAATTCCAACTTGAGTCTTCTCATCACCTTCTCCGAGTATTTCAGAGTTGCAAAGGGAGACTCTCTTTTTCTTCAGGCATCCGGCTTGTATTGATAGGAATGATTCCATCATCTTTATTTGGTTGGATAAATTTCCTGGATATGAGACCCAAGTCCTTCACCAATATTTCCGCGCAAGACTTCGAAAACTAATAAACAAATAATGAAGAAATTAGTGAAATCATGCCACTTTTTGGGGTCACAACACAACATCCTACGTATCATAATATCTTTTTTGAGTCCTTCAAAGCTATGCCGTGTATCAAATATTGAGCCAAGTTAAAGAGTAGAAGTACAAATTGTTAGGGGCGGGGTTTATGGACGGATTACGTTTCAGGTATTTAGTTTTACCTCACAATTAGTAATGGCCATGTGATGAAGACTCTTGAGAGAAACCCAAGTAACCGGCTAAGTCAGTTAAATTGTAGAATACTTGGCTCAAATTTGGAGATCTCTCTTCTAGAGACAGCTGCATGTCCAGGCAATTCAGATCTATCAACCAGAATAAATTCCAAATTAATTATTATATTTAACTTGGTCGTATTGGAAGCACAGTGATTTTCAAATATCTTGTGAATACGGAAATGAAAACTACAAGTATAGTATGGTTCCGCAACCGGGCCACCAGACTTGGGCCAATTACTTTAAAAATGTAATTCATTACAAATTACACCCTCACTTCTGATTGTAATTAATTATAATTACAAATACATGAAAAAGTTTTCAAAGTAATCAACTACGATTACAATTACGTGGACAAAATAGGAAAAGTAATTAATTACAATTACAAATACATAAATGAAAACGCAATTACAATTACAGATTACAATTCAAATTACTTCCTCGAAATGATGATTTGATGAGTGCTAACATCATATAGTTACATTTTTGTATTTGATGGTCAAAATTTTAAGTAATTGTAAAAGTAATTGAGAGAAATATAAATTCAGTTACAAATTACAATTACAATTGCACAGAATTTCTAAAGTATTTAATTACAATTACAAATTACAACTGGGATTCTGAAAGTAACTAATTACTATTGCAATTACGTAATTTTCTACTTACTGGTTAGTCTTCGGATGGAGATCAATTGAGCATATTTCCTTGTTTCCATTAGAATTCTCTCCTTCCGATCCTCAAGACTCAAGTTCTGAAGTGAATCAAAGAATCCGTTCATGTCTTCCATGTCCTTGATTTTTTTGACAGGAATTCCAGTGACCAAGGAGTCCAGATTCGTAAACGTTGATAAAGTACCTTTAATTGTGAGTTTTTCCAATTGTATCATGTGAGTCCAAATGAACTTGATGACGTCAATCCCGCTACACCGACAAACCAAACATCCGAAAATTTTTAAATTTGGAAAAATTCGGATGATTCGTCCAAGAATTCCCAGTGTCATTGGGAAAGAACAATGGATGGATGATTTCCGGATGTGACTCCATTCGTCCCCGGTCATCAAATGATTAAATTGTTTTAAAGTGTCAAATGAGAGGTCAACATTTTCTAGAGCTGGGAAAGTCTCCTTAAAGTTCCGACAACGTAGGTTAGTTCCTTCAGACATATAGAAGTACAATAATTTCAACATGAGCATTTGAGGGATAGTCTTGGGTCCTTCAATATAGAGATGAGAAAAGTGACCAATTCGAAGGACGACCAAAGTATCTTTAAAAAGAGTAAGGAACTGACACCAGTCAGGTTGATCATATAGATTCTCAAAATCCAATTGTTTTAATTTGAGTCCGTTCGGTTTCAGAGCCATTTTCTCAAGTATACAAAAATGATGTGAAGTCACGCGGTCGAGTTGTAAATTTTGAATTGTGGATTCTCTTCCAACTTTTTCAATCATATTCAGAATGTCCAAACTCCGATCATAGTATCTGGAATTCTTGACGGTTAGTGTCGATAAGTTTTCAGCTGCTTCAAATAATTCCTCACAAAATGTCGGACAAACGTCCTTCGTACTTCTCATCCAATCGTCTCTCAAGTGCAATGTTTTTAGGCATGAAAGTTTTTGTTTTGAGTCAGGAAATAATTTGACGACGATGTCTTTGTCTGTGTCGGCGATCTTAGTCCTTGTAGTTGTAAATGACACCAGATTTGGGGCTGCTTGAAGCAAACTCGATATGTCTTCAATCTTGTCACAATAATGAGTACAGTATTCACGATTCAGAGTAAATTCCTTGGCTGTATTTCCACAAAGTTGTAGTAGTTGTCCACCAAATCCATTCTTTGTGTCAAATGGTCCGAAGAAGAACTTTTCAAACTTTGGAAATCCCAATGTGTTGGATTTAATTAGTTCCACAAAATTTTTAGCATCTCGACTTCCTGCAGAGATGGAAACTTGGTGTCGGGAACCAGCGAATGGAAGTGAACGAAGATTCCACTTCTTGCAGGTCAATCGACATTCCTTCAAATCATTCCCTCCCACATATTTGAATAGCTCTGTCACTATCTGTGTATTTGAAGAAATAAAATTAATATAGTTTAGATTAGTCATTCCCACTCTTTGAATTCTAATAATAAATCCAGTCTTACCAGATCATTTAACAGTGGGGTATCGTGTCTTTCACTCCAAAGCGACTCAACTTCTTCATGACCACGCCGTCTACCGGATGACTCATCACTCTCGTCAAACTAAAACAGTCAAATTAGTGGAAATTAGAGTCAAGTTTTTATATTGAAAATAATGTTGATCATCGGTGAAAATCTCCCTTCCCCTGACGGGGGGAGTATCCCAATTTCATTCCACTCACTTTGCCCGAAACTATTATTCGGACCTAATGATGACCAGTGTATGAAATGTACAGAGTTTTTCGTGAAATAAAATGGGGCAAACAAAGAATTCAAAACTATTCCCCTGATAGGGGGGCAATGACATCATTTGTAATCACTTTTTGATAAAAAATTAGTGGGCGAAACGGCAAAAGTGAACTCAGTTTTAAAATGCAGATAATTCTTGGGGGCTTCATTCATTTCAGACCATAGAAAGTGTAAAAAAGGAGCTTCCCCTGATGGGGAGATTTCTGAATTTTTTATTGGCCAACCTCATAGATTTCTCTGTTCGGAAGTATACAATTAAATGTAAGGAATTAAATTGACCGCGACCGCAATTGAAGAAAATTATACAGGGTGGCATGTAACCTTTGCCCCCCCCATGGCCAGCCCAATCTGGGAGAGTTGAACAAAAAGTGAGATATCCACTTTGTAGAAAATCTTATGAAGGATCTAGGGAGCCATTCCGTTTGAAGATCCGATGCGCGTAGCGGCGCTGACGAGCGTTTAATTAAAAATCGGCATAAAAAAACAGATTTTTTAACGGTATTTTGACGAAAACGCGACCAAAATAAATTTTTTCGAAAAATCCGCCGATGCTATCTTTTTTTGCAATAATTTTATGTAATTTTTAAAATTGGGTTGGACCGGTTTGGATAAAGTCGATTTTTCACTTATCTACTTACTTACAGGATCTTTGGAAAGAAAAATCTGATACTTTTGATAAAATGCGTCGCCAGTGAAAAATCAGGTTTCTCCAAACCGGTCCAACAAAATTTAAAAATTGCATAAAATTATTGCAAAAGAGATAGCATTGGCGGATTTTTCAAAAAAATTATTTTGGGCCCGTTTTTGTCAAAATAACGTTGAAAAATCTGTTTTTTCATTCCGATTTTTACTTAAACGCTCGTCAGTGCCGCTACGCGCATCGGAACTTCAAGCGGAATGGCTCCCTAGATCCTTCATAAGATTCTCTACAAAATGCTAGGGATGGGACGATTAATCGTTTAGAATCGCAATCGCGATTAATCGGGATTGTTTAAAAATTAATCGCGGTTATTTTGACGATTAGTTTTCGCAGTACAAGTGGGGTGTCAAAAGAAAGCTGGCAGTCTGGCCGTCCCTATTCTGACGTTGTTATTAGTGTATAAACGTTAAATAAAGCCAATATATGGGAAGAAACCATGTCCAGACTCGTAATCGCGATTATTGGCAAATTATCCACGATTATTTTGACGATTATTTTTTGCAGCTAGCATATCCTCATCAAATTTTGTTTGTAAACTTCAATCACCCTTCTGTGCTTATGGACGGGTAATATTTGTATTATATGCATTTCACCTTAAAAAATTATAAGTTTTAGTTCTGGCATTTTGTATATGTTTTTAATACGCTAATGGCACGTACTGTCGAATTGGCCTCGTTTTCAGCTTTCTTTAGACACCCCACTTGCGCATGCGGAAATAATCGTCTCAACTAATCGCCAAATCGCGATTATTTTGGTCGCGATTAATCGCCAATCGCCAAACACGCGATTCGTCTAATCGCGATTAATCGTTAATCGCCAAATACGCGATTACCACTAATCGTCCCATCCCTACAAATGCATATCTCACTTTTTGTCCGACTCTCCCAGATTGGGTTGGCCATGGGAGGGCAAAGGTTACATGGCACCCTGTAGATAGATGCGGTGAACCGGAATGCCAATGATGTACAAGAGAATAATAAAAAGTCCAGGAATTAAGAAACCTAAAAACGGGAATATTGAACATTGACTCACTCTGCCAAATGGACTCAAAATAAACTCCTCTCTCTCTACATGGACATTCTTTAAGAAATCTCCTTTAATCGAACATCTCATTAATAATTAATTTTGGACGCGCCACACGACACTAATGAAAATTCTTCACCATGTCCTTATATTAGCTAAAATTCCTTGGTTTATTTTATTAGAATAAAACAAAGTTCCTTACGGACACTGAAGGTGGTCCTTGTCCTTGACAACTCCTTCTGCCATTGCCCTCGTCGTCGCAGGCATTCTTGTATTCAATTCTCCACGGAGAACTTCAAACCGAAATCTGTGTCCTAATAGTTCACCCAAAATTTTATTTCCGACAATTCTTGACTATTTTCAACTTGTCCTAGGAATTTCGTCATTTCAAAAGTCTTGTCTTTTTGGTGCCGGGAGTGTCGCAAGAAATAGTCGCATGGCTAAAGATTCCACAAGGTAGATGTGGATGTGTCTAAATGTAAAGGGTGCTACAAGTCAAGTGCTATTTAACCGCCGGCTCAAATCACTGAAAATCACAGTCAAATTAAGCTAATTGACGGTCATATTACTTATTTCCGTAGTCAGTTTATTAAAATCACAGTCGGTTAATGAAAATCACAGTCGGATTAATGATTTCCACTGTCGGCTTATTAAAGTCGCAGTCAATTAATAAAAATCGCAGTCAATTAATAGAAATCACGGTCAATTAATAAAAATCACAGTCAATTAATTAAAATCACGGTCAATTAATAAAAATCGCAGTCAATAAATAAAATTCGCAGTCAATTAATAAAAATCACAGTCAATTCATAAAAATCGCAGTCAATTAATAAAAATCACAGCCAATTAATAAAAATCACAGTCAATTAATAAAAATCACGGTCAATTAATAAAAATCGCAGTCAACTAATAAAAATCACGGTCAATTAATAAAAATCAGAGTCAATTAATAAAAATCGCAGTCAATTAATAAAAATCAGTCAATTAATAAAAATCACAGTCAATTAATAGAAATCGCAGTCAATTAATAAAAATCACTGTCAATTAATAAAAATCACGGTCAATTAATAAAAATCACAGTCAATTAATAAAAATCACAGTCAATTAATAAAAATCCCTCCACTCTTGCCATAAAGTTTTTATATTTGTTTAAATATTCTGAGCGATTGACAAGGTGAACACAATTATCTACAAAATTGATATCTCAAATTCTATATAACTACACCCGCAAATGGTATTGCTATAATTAGTTCTCGACGGTTGTTGAGGATAAAATAGAGTCGACAACCGATCAGAATTAATCATTACCTCATTGTTTCATGACGCAAAAAAATATGTCATTCCCATTTTTCATTCTATTTAAGAAAGGTCAACAAAAACACGACGAAAGCTCATTCTGACCTTGTGTACGATACATTTACCAATGTTTCGTCGACTTTTCTTAAAAGGAATAATCCACATTGTTGATTTCAGCAGAATTCAACCAAATTTGAACCCATAAGGGCCCATGTTAAAAAAAACTCGTAAACCCGTTCGACAATTATAGCGAGGCTTTAAATTTTAATATATGTAAATTTTGATTTTGTTTTTGGAATTTAAGAGCTAGGAAATCACACGCATTAATTAACATTCGCCGGGTTGACCAAACTTCTCACATTATGTGTATGTATAGGTTAGCATTCCATTAATCATATATTATTATGATAGGATGCCACTTTTGCCGCGAAATGTTGTAGGTTACCTCCATAGGTCAAGATATAATGTACATGAATAGGGATTTGAGAAACCATTTCCGGAAAAGGTTACATTTGTGTGTGTGTCGTGTTAAAAGTGAGGCATTTTGCGGATATGGTTTCTCAAATCCAAATATATGTACATTACGTCATTTATTATTTATTTGTTTATTTACTTATTTATTCATCACAAGACCTAACACACTGGTCATTACGTTGTAAACCAGTATTAATATTTAATATACATGATAACCTTCTAGATAAATAGTTAGACACACGAAAGATTAAAATTTAAATTAGTTAATTATTAACAAAAATTATATGTCTTCAACAAAAACACTAAATATTCGTACCAATTTTCCAAACTGAGGCAGATTAATTAATTAATTTAATATTAACTAATTAATTTAATTCAAATTAACTAAAATCCGAATACAAAAAGAGTTGTAGACCTTATTGCTAACAAAATTTTGAATTGAAACAATTGACATTCTTCAAGTAAATTATTCTGACTAGGAATTACAATGAAGTGACGTGACCTCTGGAGGTTGCCTTAAAAGTGGCACAAAATACTATTTCAAACACTGCGTTGGCTTAAGTGAATGAACTTGCAGGAAATTTTTTGGGCCGAAATTCAGGGAACACTTGGAAAGGTTCCCTTGTCAATCGCCATTGAAAGTTCACATTGAAATTCAAGCGTTTCAATTCAGTCGTCCGTTTCCCGCCTTTCGCTTCACAACGCACTCAAACTCCCTCCAAAGCAAAGTCCAAAAGTACTGAAAATCATTCCGACTGACTGTCACTGAAAAAAATACTTGATTGTGGATTTTTAAATCACCGTGTAAAATTCATCAGTGAATTCTAAACTGTGGAGACTTGTAAAAAAGTCGTTGTATCTCTCACATGCTCACTCATTGAAAAGCACTGATTAATCCTTGAAATCGAGATGAGCACTATTGAGACGGACATGGCGAACAAAATAATTGAAGCAGATGTAGCTGACGTTGAAATGAAAGACTTGGAGGAGACTGATGAGGAGGTTCAGGCTGACGTCAAAAGTATTCTGAAGAAAATCGGACGGATAGAATTGGAAGACTTGGTCGTCAAGAAAATCGTGGAATGCGTCAATTCCAAGACTGAGATGTCAGAAATGCGAAAGAAGTATTTGCATTTATGTCAACTAAAGGATAAATTATTCCAGAAGTCCATCATTTTGCAAAAACAGGTGAGAACAATTCTTTATCATTTCACTAATTAAAAATATGCACATTTAATCAGTTTTTAATAAAAACAGCCACCAAAAATAGAACTGTATTCGTTGATGGTGCAATGCGAGTTGCGGTTACGTCACTTGAATGAATATTATTTTTAACTACAATTTTATTTTATGACATGTGAGCAGTGACTATTAAAACTAACGAGGGAAGTACTGTAGGTGTAACTCACGGATTTTGGGTTGCAAAATCATCCACACAAGATATGGATTAATGATTGGATTAGTACCCCTCTAGTAGTAGTCAAGAGTTTTAGTCAGGAAATGCCCAAGTTCAATGCAAAAGGAGCACTTGAGTCAAATGACAAGCGACCACCTAATTTCGGTTTGGACGGACTGATTTTAATAAAAATATTTTAATTGTGGATTTCAGGTGGAGGACTTGTCCGGCGCACTGAAACTGTATGCTGAGAATGCAGCCAAAGCTCCTCCGGAGAAAAAACCGACTCCGCCATTAAGATTCTACCGTTCTGTGGGACTCCAAGTCCACGTGGACACTTCGACAAGGAATGCAATCCCACTTCCAAACATTACCATTAATAATGGGCCAAGAATGACGACTAACCATGGACCAAGAATGGCGAATTCGAACACAGTAGCTCTGACAAAACAATTGTCAATTTGTCCAGCTGATGTCAACCGTCTGACGATTAGCGGACTGAGGAGGATCAATAAACCACCAAATATGACCGGAAGCCTAAAGAGTCCTTTTACTTTTAAGGTGCCTCCTCTTCCTGTACAACGTCAACTTGGTCAACTAGCCATTTTGCCAAGGAATCCTACTGTTCGACCACCAATTCATGCATTGAAAGCGGGACCAGCTACGGCAACCGGAAAGGCTCCTGCATCTTCTGGCTTAATTTTTTTCCCAGCTGATACGAATAGAAGTGGAGGAGGTAAAAATGATTAAAGCTATTTTTCAGTAATTTTTTTTACCCAAATCCCTCCTTGCATGTGATTTTTACGACCAAATCACTCCTGTTGTTATTTTCCACTTGGCCACTATTCTGTTTCTATAAAAAAAAAACTTTCATTTGGCCACGCACTATATATTTGACCAGTCTCTTAATTATTTTCCGTGTGACTTTATTGCTTTTCTTTTGTATTTTCCGACAGTGATTCCGAATCAAAAGAGAACTTCGCCAGGAATGGAACACGTGTCAATGCAACAGTCTGGAAATGGTCGTCAGATCTTGGCAGGTCAAGCTCAGCTTTCAGGAAGCTCTCAAGTTGTGAGTCCTCCATCCATTTTGCAACAACAACAACAACAACCTCAACAACAGGTTGTTCCACCGCCGAGACGGATCCTCATGACAAAACCTCCAATTCCGAACCCTCGGAATCGAAAGCAAGAAGAAGTTGAAGTTGGACAGAAAGCAAACGAAGCAACTCTACCCGCACCACCGGTATTTGTAATGGTAAGATATTTTTTGCAAACATCTCTAGAATTTTTAAAATAATTTAGAATTTTTGGAATTTCCCTACTCTGGAAACTTTTGTGTATTTATTATTACAGCCGGACTTACCTGCTCCGACTTCGCCCAAGGTAATTCAACAACGTTCAAAGCCTATCAAGGACGTGCCACCAAAGCCCTTCGTAATGGCTCAAGAAAAAGATGGGAAGCTATTATTGTCTTGGACACATGACATTCTAGTTAATCATGCTGAAATCCAGTCGTATCAAATGTTTGCTTGTCAGCAAGTATTGTTTCCAACTAAAGCCGTTCGTCCTCCTGCTTGGAAACCTGTTGGAGAAGTGGATGCTCTACCGCTTCCAATGAATTGTACTTTGTCCCAGGTACTTATTTAATAATAATATTTTGACCGACCTTTGACCTGTAGGATAAATGACCTCAATGTTTTGACAATTTTCTTCTTTTTCTTCCAGTTTTCAGATGAGAATCGATATCATTTTATCGTTCGTGGATTGGACGTTTATAACCGAAGTGGGGAATTCTCTGAAATTGTTTCCATCTATCTTCGCAACTCACAGTGAAACCAAACCTGGACTGAACTCAAAGTCAAAACATCCAACGTAGTCTAAAGTCTAATATTTCATTTGTATAAATTGTGAACAAACAAAATCTGATTTGTTTATGAAAAAAAAATTATGCTTAACAACTAGGGATTCTTTTGAATTTTTGAATGTATCATTTTAAACATTAAATTATGAACTCTGTCTATGATTAGATGAATGAATATGAGAATAATCACATGTTTTCAATTTCTGCATTTGTCAAGTAGATAATATTGGAATTACATTCAAATCAATAAATGGAGAAACAGTTTTCATTTGTCTTAATTCTTTTTCCACTCGAATTTTATAGCATATTTGTAATATTTCCAGAGTAAATGAACTGAAGGTTGAGGTGTCACGATTTCTAGTCCATTTGAGGAGTGTATAATTTCTGGGACAGTTCGTACAGTCCTAATTTGAAATGAAATACGTTTAGTACAGGGTGGACCAAAATTATCCTTACCCTTTCCACGCATTTGACTTGACTTGACAGCTACTATCTATCAAATCATAAACAACATTAAATTACAAATAAAGTAATTCAACTTTAATAACAAACACTTCAAAATTCCATTTAATTTTTCCGCACCAATCAATCATAGGAAAATTTTGAGAACAACTTTTTTTTATAATAGATTAGAACAAATTGTGTTGAAATTATGT
The DNA here is from genome assembly GCA_034694305.1 of Protaphorura glebata. Taxonomy (NCBI): domain Eukaryota; kingdom Metazoa; phylum Arthropoda; class Collembola; order Poduromorpha; family Onychiuridae; genus Protaphorura; species Protaphorura glebata. The sequence goes on along the minus strand of JAQFYE010001521.1, from coordinate 892 downwards.
GATGTCTAATCACTGATGGTAATTTTATGTAATATCAATTTCATTCCGTAGTGACGTATGTATTAGTAGTATTTTATAATTAATAAATTGTCGACAGTTTTTTGAAGCATAAATTAAGACGTAGATTTACTAACATAAAAATGAGTATTTAGTTGTCTTTAAATCTGAATTTGTGAATTTAATTGTTTTACATTTTCTATTATATTATATTGTTAGCAACTTGTTCCTTTTCCTGGGAGATGTAATATTCTTGAATGAAGGACTTTTCCAATCTGGTCTAGTCGGTGGAGTCACCGGGAACTCGACTTTGGAGATCAGAAACGAGACGATGAACTTTAAGGGCGGGTCCTAGTTTCAGTCCCATTCTTCGGATAATAAGACTACGACTCATCAACATGAGTGCGAGTCCGTCGATTTCCTGAAATACATAAATGATAAAGCCTTAAATCACAGGTATTCCAAAAATTAACTCTTGTCACAAAATTAATGCAAAACAATATTACTTATTTCGGCAATAATTTGAAACATGCGTCCATAACTTAGAAGGAAAGAGCAAATATAATAAAAAAATACACAATCATTGACATTCGCAAAAAAAGGAGTCAAAAATCGGAACATGTTGTTCGTTCATAGAGGGTCGATTGCTTTCCGTTTAGCCTAAAGGTGGTACCCCCAACAGTAGGAAAGAACGGGTAGCAGGGAAAAATATTCAGTAAGATGCAAGGGATTTGAAAATGGTAAGAAGAGAATTGATATAAAATGTACAGAAATAAAAATTCTGAAAAAGAATAAAACACAAGAAATGTGAGAATTTGCATACTCCAAAACCCTCAGTGTCTAGGTGTGGACGTGCCCCAAATTTTTGAAAAGGGGGGTACCGGCTCGCGGCTTC